>CM041777.1:170808649-171026527 GCA_023374045.1 Limonium bicolor
ATTGCATACTAGCTTGAGCAACACGGCTCTTCACTTCCCAACCATCCTCTTTGACGGTGGTGCATCTACAAAGGGTATGCCATTTCACACAAGGATATGCTTGTCCATGCAGAAGGTTATTTTCTGAGTGGTTAAATTGGTGTAAAAGAAAAGAAAAGAAATTAAAAACTCAAATTAAACGTCGGGCTGCAAACAAATCCCGGTCGTAGTTAGTAAAAACAAGTGTCGTATCCACAGGGAGATTGTTCAATTTATCCTAGTCTTGGTAGTTACTTAAAAACTGTAAAAAGGGGTTTAGCCGGAGGCAAGCTTGATTTGTTGTTTGATCAGTGCAAATATAATAAAAACAAAAGTAAAAAGGTGAATTAATTGATGTGAATGGAAAAATGTATCCTAGGATAGCGGGGGAATTTCCTAAATTACTTAAACATATTTATAACCATGTCTCAATTATTTATTGTCTATTAGAGTTAATAATTGTCAGTTACGAACTCTTAATAATAGCCTTAATATTTTCCTGCTCAGTCCGGAGTGTAAATACTAAGATTAATTCCTTTGTGGTACCTTAGACTATCTCAAAATCATATGTTGATAGTTACCATAAAAATGCAGTATTTTGTCAGAATAGCATTTAACAATATTAGTTAAAGGAATTAAAACAAGTTAACAAGTGAGACAGGTGATAAATATTGTTTACGTAATATTAGAAATAAACCCCATCCTAGGATACAAAAGAAAATTACTCAGACATTAACGGAGATAAGATAGCACAGACAGATTTTGACATTAATTCAGAGGAAGAACTGGTCTGCTCTCGCTCTCACTGCTGCTCTTCTATTTCTTTTGTTACTGCGTGAGTGTGGAATGTTGTGGTGTTACGGGAGGAAAATAAGTGGAAGCGAATGGATGAGTGTGGTGAATGGTTTCTTCAGACTCCCGTCGTGCGTGTGTGTGTGTGGTGCAGTAGGGGTGAGTTTATATAGAGGCAGAGGAGAAGAAGATCCGTACGAATTTGATTGCAGATTGATTGCTCCTTGATTGATTAGGGGACAGAGCGACGAGTGGAGATTTAAGGTAGGCGGTGCGGGAGTAGATGGATAACGGAATCAAGTTGCAGACGACGGCGAAGACGGGCGAAGAAAACTGGTCGCGACTGATTATTAGTCACGACCCCCCTCACGTCCGCCTCTGCCTTTGCTCCTGTCCGCCTCCAGTTTGGGCGGTTGTGTTGGTGTGTCCGCCTGTGGTACCGCCCACAAGACAGGCGGTTGTGTTGGTATGACGTCCGCCTCCTGTACCGCTTGATACTAGGCGGTTGGTGCCCTGGTGTCCGCCTGTGGTACCGCCCACAATATAGGCGGTTGCCTATTGGTAGTGTCCGCCCGGATATAGGGCGGTTGCCCATGCGGTCACAAGCCTATTTTCCTTCCAACTTTGACCGGCTCTAGATTCTTCGTTTGGACTCCGTTTTTCGAGCCGTCTGTGGTTATGCGTTGGTCTCTTCGTGTACTTTCTTCTAGCTTGGCTTTTCCTCATGTTTAAACCAATAAATTTGTGAGATAATCAATAAAACATAAACTAGAGGAAAAACAAACGTTAAGTGAGAAATGAGCAGAAAAGTGCTGATATAATATATGAAATACACCCATAAAACATGCTCATTTAGACACTTATCACACCCCCACACTTACCTTTTGCTTGTCCTCAAGCAAAACCATGTACCCAAACAAGTAGGGAATGCTCAATATTAACAAATACTATTATGAAGGGTAGGATAAAGAAGTCAATAGTACATGATCTCAAACTTATAGAGGAGTGTGATCCATCACCTACTGGTGGCATAGGTGTACTCAGGGCAAAAATAAAAATTAGAGTTTCGGGGTATGATCCGGAGTACTTCAATGCTTCTTAGTTAAGGTGACTTTGAGAACTTTTACCATGGCCAACTTCTCTCAAGAATGGGCATTGAGGAGAAAACAAAAGGAAAAATAGAATTATGCATTTGTTTCACTTTTGCATAAGAGATGAGAAGATAATATGTAGGCATTAAGCCTTCGTTTTTAAGAACACTCAACTCTCTTTGTTGGTTACCAATGGTGTCTCGCAAGTCCCTTATTTATTTTTTTTATATATATTTTTTGACAGAGAAGCACCCCTTAGCAATCCCTAAGAAAGAAGACAGAAAGAACCCCTGAGTAATAAAAATCCATCCATTTCAGATCATTTGGTCACACCGCATAAAAATGCTCCTCAAAAGTAATCAAAATTTTAAAATTTTTGTACATTTATCCCACAATTCATAACAGTATTTATTCTTAAAGAGAACAACCCACATATAAAGGGTCCACGATATTGAATTTGAACAAACGCAAGATAAGCAGAGAGATTAAGCATTTTAGCATAAAATGTCACCGAAAAGGGCACACTCCCCCACACTTAATTGAACAATGTCCTCATTGTTCACCAGAAAAACAAGGGAAAGTTTCAGAAGGCCTTTTCGGTAAGTAGATAAAATAGAGAGAACACGAAGCTCACGAATATCATTTAAGCACATAAACTCTCCTCTGCAGATTTATTTAAATAAAAGCATAACGAAAGAAACTGGTACTCCCCTGAGATTATTTTTGCTAGCGTGTATTGGACTTCCCCCACACTTGAGCTTCAGCCTCAAGTAGCGTAGCTTGGTTGCGGTGTAGACATGAAATTGCACCTGCATAAGACACTAGAAGCAACCATACTATAAACGGGGTTAAGAGTTAGCAAAAAAAAATTTAAAGGGAACCTGAAAATTAAAACAGCATAAAAAGCATATAAAAGATAAGTTCGTCCGGGTTGCCTCCCGGAAAGCTGCCCTTCTTTAACGTCTTTGGCTAGACGCTTTGTCGTTAGATCGATCATGGGGGGTGGTTATGAGGAGGAGATCCAAAGCATGACTCGATGGTATTTTTGAGTCCACCTGGATGCATGTTTTCTTTTCTTATCCCGCTCTTCATCCGGGATTGGTGGTGTATCTCTGTAATAGACATGCCGTCTGGAAGGGTGATAAACAGAAGTGGGGATGATGATGATTGAGTATCCCTTACGAACTTGAGATCTTTGGATTTGCTATCTGGAGATCTTCCTGATGCAAACTCCAGCTTTTCGTTATAAGCCTGAAGGGTGATTTTCCCCTGGGCTACCCAAATGTGCACATCGGCTGTGGCAAGGAATGGTCGTCCAAGGATGAGAGGTGTAGTGGAGTTCTCTTCGATGTCTAGAATGACAAAATCGCATGGGAAGTATAAGTGTCCACTTTATGATAACATCCTCCACCACTCCGCTTGGGTATGTACCGAACCATCTGCCAGTTGCAGGGTCATCTTGTCTTTTTCATCTCTCCAATTCCTAGCTTTTTGAAAGTGGAGAGGGGCATCAAATTATGGAGGCACCCAGATCGCATAGGGAGTATGGAAATGAGGTGCTACCAATTGTGACTGGAATGGTGAAGCTGCCCGGATCATTGCATTTTGAAGGTAGTGGTTGTTGCAGAATAGCTGAGCAAGCTACATTGAGAGGTACCGTACCGACTTCGGCCAATTTAGTTTTGTTGGATATGAGGTGTTTGAGGAATTTGGCATAGTTTGGCATTTTGGCAATGAGGTCGACAAACTGTATGTTGACGTTTAGTTTTCAGCATTGCCAGAAACTTACCATATTCATTATCCAATTTCTGCTTCTGGAGTCGGTGGGGAAATGGTATAGGCGGTTCTTGTGAAGAAGGTTTTGAAGCTGATGGAATAGTGAGGATGGTGGGAGATGTTTTTTCTACTGGGGCCTCAGCTTTTTCTTCACTATCCTCTTTGGATTCTTCTGATCTTTGCGGGATGTGAATCTCGTCGGTTTTTTACCGCTTCTCAAGGTTATCGCCTTAACCTCTTCTTCTTCTTCTTCAAAGTCGAGCTTTTCATTTTCATAACCGGCCACCAAGTGCTCAAGGTAGGTATTCTCAGATTGAATGCGATTTTATAGACTTTGGCGGTGCTTTCAAGTTCAGCTACATTCCTTTTGGAAGTTTCGATTGCTACAACCCACTCTTGGAGGGAAGGGTGTAGTTCTGGAACTTTAGCTGTTTTAGCCACCTCCATCTTTCTTCTCGTGCTCCTTCACATAGATGCATTGGCTTGCTCTCTTGGATTTGGTTCATTTTGGCTGGGGAGAGCCCCTGGCGGTCTTCGAGCAAGTTGTTCTGCAAGTTGATTGAATTTACCTTCGATTTTCTGGTTGAAGGCTTCTTGTGCAGAGAGCTGGTTCTGAGTCATAGACATGTAACCCTTCATCATCTCTTTGAGTTCTGCGTTTGGATCAACAGAGGATGAAGATGGTTGTTGTTGTTGTTGTTGGAAACCTGGAGGGGCACCTTGCTCTATAACCCATATTAGAGTTTGGTTGGGGTCGGTTCCCTGATAGGTATTGGAATTGTTGTTCTGCCCTCCTTGGTTCTGATCATTATTTTTCCATGAGAAATTCGGGTGATTTCTCCATGGATAGTTGTTGTTGATGTTATTGTTGTAGGAATTACCGGGGCGGTTTCCTATGAATTGTACTTCCTCGTACTGGCCTTTGCCTTCGCATTGATGAGTTTCATGAGGACCGGCGCATATGACACATCCTTCTGTAGGTGGAACTGGTGGTGAACTTGTAGGTGGGGAAGCTATTGTTTTTACGATTTCGTTTTGTGATGTTGTTAGCTTTTCCACCATCTTTGCAAGGGACGAGATCTGGGCTGATAAATGATCCGTAGGCTCAACGTGGAGTAGGCCTGCTGCTCGTGGCGTTCTTCCTTTGGATCTCGTCCACTGTCTTGTATTGCTCGTCATGGTTTCGAGAAGGTCCATTCCTTCTTTAGGAGATTTCATCATGAAACTTCCTCCTGCAGAGGAATTGACGAGTAGTCGGTTCCCATCATCCAGACCGTTGAAGAATGACAGGCAGAGGGATTGATCGTCAAGACCATGGTGGGAACACTTCATTAGCATATCCTTGAATCTGTCCCATGCGTCGTACAACGTTTCTCCTGGCTCCTGACAGAAAGTGTTGATCTCACCGATCAATTGCCTTGTTCTACTGGTTGGGTAGTATTTGGCAAGGAATTTTTGGGCCATTTGCAGCCATGTGGTGATTGATCGGGAGGGAAGGCTTCGGTACCACCTGTTTGCTGAATCCGATGAGTGAGGAAATAGTTGTAGACGGATTCTTTCTTTGACGTTGCCGGTCTGACCAAAGGAATTGCAGAAGTCTAGGAAGAGACTCAGATGATTTGGGGCTTCATCTGGGTTCGCTCCACTAAACTTGCCTAGATCCCGGACGGCGGTGATGTAGTGGTTTTGAAAACCCATCGTCCGGCTTCTTCTGGTGTTAGTTCAGGGAGAACTATAGCTGATGCTCTTCCTTCGGTATTCGGTTGGTGGTAGTCAGAGAGAGCACGGTGTTCTGGTTGATTTGCATGGTCCATTTCATTTATAACTTCGTTATTGGCCATGGCTTGGTTTCTCAGGTTTCTTTGTGCTTGTAATAAAGTGCGCTCGGGTTCGGGGCTCGGACTGATTGGTGGAGAGCCTTGGGTTCGAGTATTTGGCATGCACAGAAGATAACTTGTGGTTTGTGAGAAACTGCAAAATTAATTAGTAAATAGATAAAGAAAAGCAAATATATTGGTTAGGCTGATAAACGTTAGTTAAACAACACTGATATATTTTTTTTTTTTTTTTTAACAAGAGTAAAATGACAGAATATTAAATGACAAGGGAAAGAAATGACAGAAAATTAAAGTTAGGAGTTAGTATACTGGAAATTATAAGTTAGTAGTTAGTATACAGAAATTTGAAGGACAATGGAAATGAAATGTTAAGGACAATGGAAATGAAATGTTAAGGACAATGGAAAATGTTAAGGACAATGGAAATAGATGACAGGAAATTTTAAGTTAGTAGTTAGGGACAATGGAAAGAAATGACAGAAATAATAACAATAATATTAAGATGTCCGAAGTTATGTCCATCAGATGTCCAAGTCAGATGTCCAAGTCAGATGTCCAATCAGATGTCCGAGATTAACAATTTAATAGTATTAACAGATTATTATAATATAGCGAGTGAACTACCGGAAACTAGGGAAATTGATGGAATCAATCTCCCCGGCAACGGCGCCAATTTGCAGAAGGTTATTTTCTGAGTGGTTAAATTGGTGTAAAAGAAAAGAAAAGAAATTAAAAACTCAAATTAAACGTCGGGCTGCAAACAAATCCCGGTCGTAGTTAGTAAAATAAGTGTCGTATCCACAGGGAGATTGTTCAATTTATCCTAGTCTTGGTAGTTACTTAAAAACTGTAAAAAGGGGTTTAGCCGGAGGCAAGCTTGATTTGTTGTTTGATCAGTGCAAATATAATAAAAACAGTAAAAAGGTGAATTAATTGATGTGAATGGAAAAATGTATCCTAGGATAGCGGGGGAATTTCCTAAATTACTTAAACATATTTATAACCATGTCTCAATTATTTATTGTCTATTAGAGTTAATAATTGTCAGTTACGAACTCTTAATAATAGCCTTAATATTTTCCTGCTCAGTCCGGAGTGTAAATACTAAGATTAATTCCTTTGTGGTACTTAGACTATCTCAAAATCATATGTTGATAGTTACCAAAAAATGCAGTCGTTTTGTCGAAAGCATTTAACAATATTAGTTAAAAGGAATTAAAACAAGTTAACAAGTGAGACAGGTGATAAATATTGTTTACGTAATATTAGAAATAAACCCCATCCTAGGATACAAAAGAAAATTACTCAGACATTAACGGAGATAAGAAGATAGCACAGACAGATTTTGACATTAATTCAGAGGAAGAACTGGTCTGCTCTCGCTCTCACTGCTGCTCTTCTATTTCTTTTGTTACTGCGTGAGTGTGGAATGTTGTGGTGTTACGGGAGGAAAATAAGTGGAAGCGAATGGGTGAGTGTGGTGAATGGTTTCTTCAGACTCCCGTCGTGCGTGTTGTGCGTGGTGTGGTGCAGTAGGGGTGAGTTTATATAGAGGCAGAGGAGAAGAAGATCCGTACGAAATTTGATTGCAGACTGATTGCTCCTTGATTGATTAGGGGACAGAGCCGACGAGTGGAGCGATTTAAGGTAGGCGGTGCGGGAGTAGATGGATAACGGAATCAAGTTGCAGACGACGGCGAAGACGGGCGAAGAAAACTGGTCGCGACTGATTATTAGTCACGACCCCCCTCACGTCCGCCTCTGCCTTTGCTCCTGTCCGCCTCCAGTTTGGGCGGTTGTGTTGGTGTGTCCGCCTGTGGTACCGCCCACAAGACAGGCGGTTGTGTTGGTATGACGTCCGCCTCCTGTACCGCTTGATACTAGGCGGTTGGTGCCCTGGTGTCCGCCTGTGGTACCGCCCACAATATAGGCGGTTGCCTATTGGTAGTGTCCGCCCGGATATAGGGCGGTTGCCCATGCGGTCACAAGCCTATTTTCCTTCCAACTTTGACCGGCTCTAGATTCTTCGTTTGGACTCCGTTTTTCGAGCCGTCTGTGGTTATGCGTTGGTCTCTTCGTGTACTTTCTTTCTAGCTTGGCTTTTCCTCATGTTTAAACCAATAAATTTATGATAATCAATAAAACATAAACTAGAGGAAAAACATACGATAAGTGAGAAATGAGCAGAAAAGTGCTGATATAATATATGAAATACACCCATAAAACATGCTCATTTAGACACTTATCAGTCCATAGGGACTAAACATTCATCACTATTAGTGATTATCATTAACTACTGGTATACACTTCTGGTATTCGGCTAATAAGCCATGTCTGAGAATTCTCGAACAGTTAAACTGGCATGGTTTACAATTACAATGGCTATGTAATTCCTTCAGTTGCAGTGGTTGGACTAACAAGTCTTCCCGAGGTTCACAGGCTTCTAATCTTAAAGGTTTGTATGAAGAATTGATATGAAAATTTTGGTATTTACTAAGAGGTTAAAATTTTTAGTGGTAGCTACAGCACTTAATGTGGCAAGTGCGCAAGGCAGATGGAAATTTCAGTGGGTTGATTGTCATAGCGCTTGCAGTAGCAAGTGCGCCATGCAGGTTGAAATATTGGTTCAGCAATTACTGGTCTCGTTGACTCTCTCGTCATTGAGTATTGTTTACATAATAGAGTAGGCATTGAAGTTCCATTCATATATATATATATATGATCCGTCAAGGTTTTAAGGTTACTGGTATCGAGTACACATAGCTAAACCCAAAAGTCATTCACGAAAAGGCGAGTGGTCACTGACACACTCCCACATACTTATAGCATATGCCTGTTTAACATCCAAGGCTAAGTACATAACAAAATAAGTAAAAGTGTTCCACTAGCTGTATTTCGGAGTTCAGGGTACTCATGCCCTGACGACTCCTTTCCCTTTCTGGGCTCCAGCATCAGTAGATGTCTCGCCTTCCTGACAGCCTCGTGGTATTCCAGATCCTTCAGCTGGGGTCTTCTGAGTAGTCCTTGGTGGCCAATAATTACGTCCCTCTGGGTTCATCCAGCATTCGAACTCCCGGTGGCCCTCTTTCTTGCAGTACCGGCACTATACCTTGCGGCCACTGCAGTCGACCCCAGGATGGTCCTTCCCGCAACGCTTACAATAGTAGTGGCGCTGGGGCTGTCCGGTGCCTAATGGTGGTATTTAGTTTAAGTTAATATCTAATGGTATAAAGGTTAAGGTTACAATTGAATTTAAGAGGAAGATATTCTCACCCTTAGGAGGCGCAGATCTCAGAGGCTGAGCATCTATAGCTGGGCCGATCAACCGAAGGACGGGCTCTTTCCCCCTCGCTCCCTAGTGACCCTGCTGCCCTTTCTTCTGAAAGAATTTCCTGTTTATGGTTTTGGGTCAGCATTCATTAAAGGTGTTTAATATGTAAACAATTTAGAATGGGATAAGTCCTTACTTTCCCTTCTTCTTGCCATCGCCTGGAGACGCTCCTCCACCCTCAGACTCTCCCTCAGGGTTCTTTCTCCTCTTCGTCCCAAGAGTCTCTTCCCGAGTCTGGAGCAGTAGCTCCGTCCTTGAGGCAGCGTCATAGCACTCCTGGATTCTCATTGGTAAGTCCTCACAAGGTTAATTTGTAATTTAATAAGTAAGGAATTAATGGCCTTCATTTTTATACCTGGATAGTAGTATAGAGGGTAGCACCCATCGCCATCTGGATGCGAAACAGTAATCCCCCCGGAACTTCTCGACCTTCACGGTCTCTGAGTAGTCGACTCCGGGGATGAAGTCCAGCAGACCGATGAATCGAGCGTAGTACTCATCCACGGCCAGACCTCCCTGGGAGAGTGTCTCAAACTCTCGGCGCTTCTTCTGTTTGAGATGTGCTGGGTAGTACTTCCCCCTCAGCAGCTCAACGAAGGCAGCCCATGTAAAGTCGGGCGTAGCCAGGTGATGGTCCTTGAATAACCTCCACCAAGTGCTGGTTGCATCCTTCAGATGGAAAACAGCAATGACGACCCTCTTGTCGGCAGGTACTTGCAAAGCTTCGTAGGCTTTCTCGTGCTCTACTATAAAATGCTCTAAGGCTACGGGGTCTGGCTCCCCAGAATAAGTAGGTGGTCGGGTCTCGGTAACTGACTTCAGCCAGTTCGTCTCCCTGGGCTGTGGTGGGTGGGCTGGTGCTCCTCCAATCTGTGTGCCAAGCTGTGCATGAACGGCAGCAATCGTCTCTGCAACTCCTAGATTCGCGGGTTCACCGCCTTCACCTCTACTGGCACCACGACTTCTAGTTCCTCCTGACATCTGTAGTACAGAATGTCTTATCATCACTACTCGGTAAATATACCGTACTCCACCAGTGAATATTGAATTGCCATTAAGGCTAACATATCACGCAATTTGCGTTACTAAACCTAATCTCGTTTAAGACGAGTCATCTCGTACCTCACAATGTTTCCCGTAATTTCCTAAGTCCGAAGCTCACTATCTTAACCTAGTATCTCGTCATTAGAGCGGTACTCCGCTCTGATACCACTTTTGTAACACCCCTCTTGATAAATACGTAATAATCCCTCACATAGCATAATTAAAAGACGTCTTACAGCGGAAGAACAAACAACACTAACTCTCACTCGGGTGTCACCTGCCATTACTCGCCCATACGAGTAACGAAGCAAAAACTAAATCCAACAACCAAAATAAACAGCACTACTAAACCGCCGTGACAACGAGATAAATCCTATACATCATACTAAGTCCAAAAACCATAACTGTCAACTGAGCATCTACCCAATCCCACACTTCGGCTTCAACGATGATCAGCAACCTGCAACAATGCCATAAAGGCTCAGCGAATCGCTGAGTATGCGGGCCTGGACCCTATTGGTCACTTGTCATTTTAACCATCTTGATATTAGATTGATTTCATGCTTTACAAGTTTACAGATATAATTCATACTGTAATAATCATGCATAAACATATAGTCATCCACCCAATTAATACAGTCATTGCATATCACAAACAACAGTTGTATAAACGAACTTATCGAGTAATTACAGTACAGTGTATAATCGCCTTAGCAAACGGTTTCCATGTTTAATATTATTTGGCCTTCAAGGCCCCATCCATCCAAACCATGTTTAATTAATTACCAGTTAGGTGTCATGTTAGGACAACCCGTATTAACCTTACCAATGGACAGTAGTCCTCCCGTACACACAAAGGTGCTCATGTTGCCAGAGGTCCGGAGGCCCCTGGTCGTTCACTTTGCCTTGTAAGGCGTCCATATAAAGGCCGTAGCCACGTACCAACAGCAGGTACCATCTGACCCACGATCCAATTAGGGCTCGTTGGGAAATTTCCTGGAGCGGAACCCGATCGGGTAGCCCTCAGTGATCACAAATGCGCAACCAGGTAGTTCGTAGACTACCGGGATTCCTCCCCTCATCTCATACCAATTCTCTCATAGGTTTAAGATAAACTCTTAGTTTTATCAAGAATACAATTTATTAATTTGCTGCCCAATGGGTCTCACGCATACCTAGAAGTAATCTAGGTTATATTCGTGTTCGAGATCCATGCTCTAGAGATCGACATTGTCGTATCTCGTACCTAAGTGTTTTACTTAGGATATTATATACTGAATATTAATACTAAGGGTATTATATTAAGTAACCATCATGTCATCAAATTAAACGCATATGTATGTTTATATAAGTCGATCTATAGTCGACGTAGTGTTAGTCCCGTAGGACGCTCGCGCATAATTAAATAACGCAATAACACACATCATCATATACACATAACCACACACATAACATACAAGTTATCAACAAATCCGAGCCCAAGGAATTCCTCAGGACAACCCGGATCAAACCCTTCTTCACATACTGTACACCTTAGACCAAGGATGCGCATTGTAGTCCACTAAGCTTGTCGAGAGCGCACGTCTGAAATGTGATCTAAAAATACGAGGAACGCTAGGTGTCAATCCACATGACAAATTGACTCGGTATTTCCGAATAATGTCAGTAACCCCAGTATTACATCCCCGGATTTCAAATGTTATTAGTTAAGGTACCGTTATCCTTTAAAACTCCTTATTCATTGTACGTATTAATACTCGGTCTAACAATGGAGTCGGTTTCATAAGAACATCGTAGTTAACGTTCTCGAACATAAGAATTTATATTTTTTTCCAACTCATGGTAGTTTATAAGTGTTACGCTTTCACATAAGTTCATTCGTTCTCGTACATTTAATTCAACTGTTTCATTGCATGCATAGGCACGTATTGTAACCTACAGTTGCATGCATAATATATTTTTATAACCTATGGTTGCATGTATAATGCATTATTAATTTATCGTATAGTATTACTATCCCACTACCAATTATAATACATTGTATTATATAATCCATTAATCTTGTAATAACCACATTTGAATTCAAAAACTCATAACATATAGTTTATAGACTACTTTCATGTAATAACCTTCAACATTATATTATATGGTTTCCAACCATAATATATATCCATCCTTATATACATAATTTTCACATATGTATATATTTACCAATATAGGTAAGTTTCATAAGTTATAAAACTCTTATATTATATGTCACATTTTATCATCTTATATTAGATGATTGTTCTCATTAGTAGTGTTATATGGCTACAACTTTTATTAAGATCATTATCTTAATATTATGTAACATTTTATGTTGTATAATTCTAACTCCTAAGGTTTATTCAATATTTACCTTAGTTTATAAATCTCATTTAATTATAGTTTGTCACGTTATTTAACGTAAATATTCTTACTTATATTAATTCCATTTAAATCACATTAATACCACATAATTGTTATAACATTTATAACATTGTAGACCATAGTCTAAAATTCATTTTCCAACCTTTATAAATTCGATACAACACTATACTTTATTTTAATTTCATTTTGACCACATAACATTATGTAATGTTATACCATATACTAATAGCATATAATATGATATCTTTAGCTTATATAAATTATAACATATAGTTTTTATACAAAACAATTGTTAATTGCCGAAAAGGCATATCCGTTTAAACCAATCTTATTAACTTACCATATCCTTATGTTTATTACAAAATCACCCCATAATTTATACCATGTTATATATACCATATAATATAACATTTTAAACCTTAATTTAGATATAACCTATAGTTATATACATTCCAAATTTCCGAACAGGACCTAAATTCTGTTCTTATTCATTTCTTAACCCACCAACTTTTAATAATTACAATTTGACCCAATTTATAACATATAGTTTTATAATATCATTAAAACTATATATTTTACACTTATCTTATTAAAATACCTTGTATTATTCTAAAAATCACCAAACTATACCAAAAGGTTATAAATATCATTCCTAACCCCTAAACTCTCGGTATTTACATTTCCACCCCTTTTTCTTTTCCAAAGTATAACAATGACATAATAACTATATATTATACATATATAGCTTATTTTAATTCCAAATTCAACCCAATAAAATCCTAAAAATTCCTAATATCCCATGGGTGTTTAAAATACCATTTTACACCCTTAAGTTTCGGTAATCTCCATACATACCCCATATGTTATAGAAAATGTTACAAATAAATACTTATCTTATTGTATAACCTTAAACAAGTTATTTAACTTATCTAATTTGGTCAAAACCTACCCTATGGTCAAGGTTGACCTCCTTAATACAGCCTTGACCATTACTTTCCCTTATTTACGGTTCTAACCCCTAATTTTCCAGAATTTACAAATTAACCCCAAAACTTTATAAAATCTTATAATTTTTATTTTAAATCCTTTTAACACCTAATTTTCGGCTTTATTATTATTTAGCCCCCAAATTTGATTTAATTGTAGTTAAACCCCTTATTCTTTGCGGTAATATATATTTATCACCTAAAACTTGATTTAAACTAATATACCTAACTAAAATGGCCTGAAGTACATGGCCTTATTACAAACATTAGCTCATAACATAAATTACACATAAAAGCCCCAAAATACATATAGTTCACGGCCTCACAATATATTTTCCATTAATTACCAAATCTTCCACATAAAATCTTAATTTGACATTTATGTTACTTAATTACTTAGATAAATTTACTAAGTCATTTCCTTAACCACCTAAGGTCAAAATCAGACCATATCACCTACGTTCACTCACGGAAATATGTAGAAATAGCCTAGGAACACATTTAACATATCAAAGTTAAGGTTTAAGTGATTTATACCTTGATTTAGCAAGGTTAAGGCCTTGTTTGGCCACGGCACCTTAGGGAAGATTTTTCCACAGCTTGATTTACTTGTCTTCATACAGAAAACAAGACATGATTAAACTCCAAGCATGAGCCAACCATGGGAAGTGTTTTAGCACTTAAATTCAAGGTAAATTTACCTTAGAAATGCAAAGGAACCATGGCTTTCCTTTGGCCTATTTTTACAGAAGTAAAAGAGTATCAAAAGATCTCCTAAAAGGAAGCTTAAAACCAAAATGACTCAAGCAAGAAGGTGGCTAATTTTTACCTTGATTAAGATTCCAAAAATGGTGTTTTTAGCATGGATATGGCTATTCCTTGTATATCTTGGTATACCAACTGAATCCACATTAAAAGGAGAATAAAATAAGGCTAAGGAACCAAGGTTTACCACCGGAAATGAAAGGAATGAAGAGGTGTGTGCTTAAAGCACATTTTTACCTTAAATGACTAAGCTTTGAACTTCCCTCCTTCTTCCCTTGCTACAGCCAAAATTTCCCCTTATTTTAACCTCCAAAACACACTACATACATGGATGGAAATGGCTGGAGCTTAGCTCAATGGAAAGAGGAAAGAAAGGTGAAGAAAATGGACATTTCATGCCTTAGAAGCTTACCTAGATCAAGAGATCACACCAACTGGGTTTTGTGTCTCCTTACGGTCAAGGAGGAGAAAAAGAGAGCATTTGGTTGATGGACTCACGGCTGGAAGGAGGTGAGTGAGTAGACAAGCTTTAATTTTTTTTATGTTAAAGGTATACTTTTCTTATTTTATTAAAAGTAAAAGGTGTATTATTGTATAATGGCTAAGTTAGGAAAGGTGAGTGTGATGGAAAGCTGTATGGAAGGCTCTACTTGGTCAATTTCATGGTCAATGGTCAATGTTGACCAATTTAGTCAAGAGAGACTTAATTTTACATTATTGTGTTATTATATTAATATTTTAGTGTAAAAATTGTAAATCTTTGGATTTAGAGTTACCAATGTGATATTAATGATTATATATATTTATTAGAGTATTTATAGGTGTTTCATTGGGTTATATAGACCCAAAACACATTTCCGAGACATTACCGGGACTTTCGGGACCTTTTTGTGCTTTAAGCTTTTCTCCCGGGCATTTTGTGAATTCTTGTAAATATAACCTGAGCATTCTCTTTAGAATGATAATTAATGGTGGTAGGAACTCTAAGAATGATTTATTTAGGGTTTCGTGCCACTTCAGCATTCCCGGGGCCTTTTCTAGGGTTTGTGGGGCTCGTAAGGGTTCCTCCTGGCACTTTTCGTTTAATTGAAAGTTTACTCCATTCCTTTTGTTTTAAATGATATATCTTGATCATTAGTTGATTTAGTATAAGTTGTATAGCTTGTATAACTTGGTTAACCCAAGGTCCGGCTTAACACACGTTTTTGACCTTAAAGAGTTTAGGTGCGTTTTTAACGCCTAAGTGTTTCTGTGCTTTCTTATGGTTTCATAATCCCACAAATAAACCTTTAATTACCATTATTTAATTATTTAATGGTTAGGGGTATTTCAGTCTACCCCCCTTAAAAAGACTTCGTCCCGAAGTCTCACCTTGATTAAGTTATATAATTACTCTTATAATTGTTGTGCAAAATAGTGGTGAGACTACTTTGCTAACTATGGGCAGTGAACCCAATCATTGTAGTACAACAAGGTCGTATCCACAGGGACTTCGCAACTATCTAGCTAATTATCAATTTAGTAAATGTGCATAAAAATATACATAGGTGCATAAATGTAAACTGGGGTTTTGGGGTTTTGGGTTGTAATCGGAAAATAAAGGAAAGCGGTAAAACTAGACTAACTATCTAGGATAGGTGTAGCTCGGGATGGTTATTTGCACCTGTCCTCCCCTTACTACCAATTGTCGAACCTCGAACTCATGGCTAAACAACGGGAACGCTAAACTGACTAATAGCCTAATCAAGGTCTACTAATCCTAACCAACGGAATGGAACCTGGTGGATCTTCCAAGTCCCTAGTCAATTGATGGCATTAAGCATAAATTCCCCTTAAGTTGCAGTGTAGTCTAATCTCGAAATCCTCGATATTAGACTACGCTGTTTCAGTCCTCACGGTCTAGACTTCTATCTCAGAATCACATATTGACAGAAATCCACAGTAATGCTCAACTGATCGGTAGGCCAAACCAACCAGTTTAACACATAGTGCCTAATTAATCAGCAACCTAGAATCTATCTCAGAATCTCATTTCGATAAATTCAAGGCAAACCAACCAATTTCACACAAAGATAACAAATTGGGCAAAACCCTCAACAGATCCCCAAATCCTGGGTGACAAGTTCAAGAGCCACAAATACACAATTATTATCAGTATTCAGCACAAGAACTGAAATAAAATCATAAACGAGTTCAAGAATCAACAATGGAGTTTAGGGATTTTGGGGCAAAATCCCCAAATCCCAAGCTACAAGGAGTCTAAACAACCATTAGAGAGTAAAGAAGGGAGAGAGAGTAAGAAATGGCCATTAATGGAGCTTGGGAGCTTCAATGGAGGTGGGTCTTCCTCCTCTCCTTCTTCTCTTCTTCTTCTTCTTCCTCTTTTCCCCTTCTTTTTCTTCCTTTTGCGTCGTTTTTCGTCTGGGTTGCGACTCTCTCTCTCTCCTCTTTTTCTCCTTTTAAAAAGGCAGATTTGGGCAAAATCTGCGACCGACCGACCCACCCTGGGTCGGTCCCGTGGGTCGGTCGAGTCCAGAAGCAATTTCGGGGGCCGGAAATCGCGTTTTTAAGTCCGACCGACCCACCCTGGGTCGGTCCTAGGGTCGGTCGGGTCCAGAAGCACTTTCGGCTCCTGGAACGAGCATTTCTGGGCTCCGGCATCATCCGACCGACCCACTCTGGGTCGGTCCTGTGGGTCGGTCCTGTGGGCAGGCTAACTTCAAAATGCTGTATCTTCTTCATTTTAGCTCCGATTTTGGATCCGTTTGCGCCCACACGTTTGTCTTTTCGTCTACTTTATTTCTAGCTATGTTATTCCTCCTGTTTCAACAATAGTTGTGTGAAACACCAATAAACACAAAACTAGAAGAAAACTAGCTAGAGTGGATAAATGAGCATGAAAAGTGTGGATAAAACATATGAAATACACCTCTAAAACATGCTCATTTGGACACTCATCACACCCCCACACTTACCTTTTTGCTTGTCCTCAAGCAAAATCAAGCCCCCAGGTATGTAAGGAATGCTCAAGACTAACAAATACTAACATGAATTGTAGGATAGGAGAAGAATCAAAAAGTGATTAAAACCTTTGAGGAGTGTGAACCATCTCTTAGTGGTGGCATGGATGTACTTAGGGGAAAAACAAAAACTAGAGTTTCGGGGTATGATCCGGAGTGCTTCAAAGTTCTAAAGATTAGGTAACTTGGAGAGCTTTTACCATGGCCAACTTCTCTCAAGAATGGGCATTGAGAAGAAAACAAAAGGAAAAAAAGATTTATGCATTTGTTTCACTTTTGCATAAGAGATGAGAAGATAAAATTTTGGCATCAAGCCTTTGCATTTAAGAACACTCAACTCTCATTGTTGGTTACCCATGGCGTCTCACAAGTCCCTTGAAGGATTTTTACAAAGAAGCACCCCTTAGCAATCCCTAAGAAAGAAGACAGAAGGAACCCCAAAGCAATAAAAATCCAACCATACAAGATCACTTGGCCACACCGCATGTAAAATGCTCCTCAAAAGCAATCAAAATGAAAAATTTAAGCATTTATCCCACAATTCATAACAGTATTTGTTCTTAATGAGAACAACTCACAACACAAGGGTCCAAGTTTTTTATTTTGGACAATCGCTAGATAAGTATGAAGTATTAAGCATTTAAGCACACAATTCACCGAAAAGGTCACTCCCCCACACTTAAATTGAACAATGTCCCCATTGTTCACCAATCAAAACCGGGGAAGGTTCCAGAAGACCTTTGCGGGAAGCAGACAAAAGGAAAATCACATGGGGGCACAAGCAAGCATTATAGCACAGAAGCTATCCCCAGCAGAAGAATGCCTTAGAATCAAAATGAAGGAGAAGTGAGAGACACAAAATTAAAAGAACCTTAGTACTTCTTTTGTTTTTTTGTCCCATTCAGTTCCCCTGGGATTGTTTTTTGCTTGCATTGAAGGAACTCCCCACACTTGAGTTTTAGCCTCAATTAGCGTAGCTTGGTTGCGGTGTGGAAACTAAGTTGCACCTACATAAAACACTAGAAGCACCAACTACAAACGGGGTTAAAAGTTAGCAAAAACAAATCAAAGGAGAACTTGACAAATTAAAATAAATAAAATGAAAGAAAATCATCCGGGTTGCCTCCCGGGAAGCTGCCCATCTCTAAGGTCTTAGCTAGACCATACCACATTGAAGTCCTCCAGGATCAAAAATGAATGTTGAAGTGGGCTTCAACGGGTGGGTTGGGCGGGCATCATTTTTCTTTGAAGAACGGCCCAGAATTTTGGTTGATGATCCTTGGTGCGAGAATCATCTTGTGGTGGAGACTCCTCTGCAAATTTAAGGATAAAGACATCCTTATCTTCATTTAGCGGTGCATGAAGAACTCCGGGGTGGACTTTGTCTTCTATTTCCGGTCCAGGATCAAATGGGAAGGTGGCCTCCACACTTAGAGGGTGGACTTTATGCTTCCACCTTACATCATTGTTGCACAAGTGGGGAAGGCCTTGATCCTCCAGGTGAAGATCAAAGTATGGTGGCTCCTCCTCCTCAAATGTGAGGATGTAAACATCCTCATCTTCATTGTGAGGCTCATAGGAAGAGCCTTGATGGAAATCAACTTCAAAGGAGGTGGCTCCTTGAAGTTGATTGTAGCACTCTCCTCTGATGACTCAGAGGGAGGCGGTGTCTCCTCCTTCTCAAACTTGAGGATGTGACCATCCTTATTGTATTGATGAACAAGGGAGGGGGAGACAACTTGGTGGTTGACTTCAGAGGGAGGAAACTCCATGAGGTCAAAGTAGAAACTCTCTTCTGACGAGTTGTCTTCATAATCAAGCTGGTGGCTGCTTGGCGGTGGAGTTTTTGATTCACTCAAGGGAGGAGAGAGAGGGCAACTCAAGTCTTCAGAAGGTTGCTTCACCTCTTGAATTGTTTCGCTCTTAAGTTGTTGCACAATTTGATCTAGCCGAGCTTGAACATTCATGATGATGGTGCTTTGCTCAACTAATATTGACTCTGCTGCTTGGTGCGTAAACTTGATGGAAGTGGTGAAATCCTCCATGAGAGCCTCCAATCTTGACGTTGCAACCGGACATTGAGAATGCTCATGGTCTCCTCCACATTCTTGGCATACAATCCATGGGTTAGCGACTTGTGTATTCTCATGATAGTCCTCCAATTCGGTTGGTGTACTCACATCTGGTTGGTATCTTGAGATAAAATCTACCATCAAGTCCTCCAACCTAGAGCTTCCAACCTGACATTGAGAACTGTCATGGTTTCCTCCGCATCTCTCACACACAAACCATTGATTGTAGTTTTCTTGGCCATAAGAGTAGTCATTCCAACCATCAGCTGGATCATAATAACCATCCATCAGCTTAAAGTTCCTACAAAGAAAAGAAAAAAAAATTTATACATAAAAGGGCAAATAAGGAAATGAAAAAACTGCACGAAAACTAAAAAGATAATTAACCAGATAATTGGACCGAAGTCCCCGGCAACGGCGCCAAAAACTTGTTGAGCAAAATATTGGTGAGACTACTTTGCTAACTATGGGCAGTGAACCCAATCATTGTAGTACAACAAGGTCGTATCCACAGGGACTTCGCAACTATCTAGCTAATTATCAATTTAGTAAATGTGCATAAAATATACATAGGTGCATAAATGTAAACTGGGGGTTTTGGGTTTTGGGTTGTAATCGGAAAATAAAGGAAAGCGGTAAAACTAGACTAACTATCTAGGATAGGTGTAGCTCGGGATGGTTATTTGCACCCGTCCTCCCCTTACTACCAATTGTCGAACCTCGAACTCATGGCTAAACAACGGGAACGCTAAACTGACTAATAGCCTAATCAAGGTCTACTAATCCTAACCAACGGAATGGAACCTGGTGGATCTTCCAAGTCCCTAGTCAATTGATGGCATTAAGCATAAATTCCCCTTAAGTTGCAGTGTAGTCTAATCTCGAAATCCTCGATATTAGACTACGCTGTTTCAGTCCTCACGGTCTAGACTTCTATCTCAGAATCACATATTGACAGAAATCCACAGTAATGCTCAACTGATCGGTAGGCCAAACCAACCAGTTTAACACATAGTGCCTAATTAATCAGCAACCTAGAATCTATCTCAGAATCTCATTTCGATAAATTCAAGGCAAACCAACCAATTTCACACAAAGATAACAAATTGGGCAAAACCCTCAACAGATCCCCAAATCCTGGGTGACAAGTTCAAGAGCCACAAATACACAATTATTATCAGTATTCAGCACAAGAACTGAAATAAAATCATAAACGAGTTCAAGAATCAACAATGGAGTTTAGGGATTTTGGGGCAAAATCCCCAAATCCCAAGCTACAAGGAGTCTAAACAACCATTAGAGAGTAAAGAAGGGAGAGAGAGTAAGAAATGGCCATTAATGGAGCTTGGGAGCTTCAATGGAGGTGGGTCTTCCTCCTCTCCTTCTTCTCTTCTTCTTCTTCCTCTTTTCCCCTTCTTTTTCTTCCTTTTGCGTCGTTTTTCGTCTGGGTTGCGACGCTCTCTCTCTCCTCTTTTTCTCCTTTTAAAAAGGCAGATTTGGGCAAAATCTGCGACCGACCGACCCACCCTGGGTCGGTCCGTGGGTCGGTCGAGTCCAGAAGCAATTTCGGGGGCCGGAAATCACGTTTTTAAGTCCGACCGACCCACCCGGGTCGGTCCTAGGGTCGGTCGGGTCCAGAAGCACTTTCGGCTCCTGGAACGAGCATTTCTGGGCTCCGGCATCATCCGACCGACCCACTCTGGGTCGTGTCCTGTGGGCAGGCTAACTTCAAAATGCTGTATCTTCTTCATTTATAGCTCCGATTTTGGATCCGTTTGCGCCCACGTTTGTCTTTTCGTCTACTTTTTTCTAGCTATGTTATTCCTCCTGTTTCAACAATAGTTGTGTGAAACACCAATAAACACAAAACTAGAAGAAAACTAGCTAGAGTGGATAAATGAGCATGAAAAGTGTGGATAAAACATATGAAATACACCTCTAAAACATGCTCATTTGGACACTCATCAATAATTCCATAATGTATATATATCTGTGTGATATATCATTTACACACGTCGTATTGTGCTTATACATCACCTAGCCATCATTTGTGGCGTTAGTTCAAACATATGGATGTAGGTGATCCATCTGCACCATTATTTCCTATCAATTCTACAAACCCTGACAACCTCCCCGAGGTGTCCATACCATACCATCATTCCATGTTCCATATTTAATGATTCATTTCATATCTAGGCGATACCATATGTAATCAATCTACAAGGTAATATATATATATATATATATATATATATCACAAGTATCATAAAAGGTACTACACACATGGGTGTATACACATCATTCAAACAGGTATCTCATAGGATACATACATATAAGTGCACACTACACACAAATAAATCAACAACGTACACCCCGCATACCAAACAACACATAAACAAAACCTCGTATACCCCGCATACCACCAATTCAATGTATGCCCCGCATGCGAACAAACAAACAAACAAACATCGTATGCCCGCATACCAATAAACTACTGTATACCCCGCATACGAAACAACAAAACTTAGTGCACACACGTGCACATCCAAGAGGCTCTACCCCCTTAAAAAGGGTTACGCCCCCATACCCCACAAGTATACAACAGCCGCTCAACCAGGAGCGTTGGATACTTGGCTCTCATAGAGTTCTCCAACTCCCGTGTGGCATCTTCCACCTTTGGAGTGGGTTATCCTCTTATTAGAGAGACAGGTATGACTCTAGCCCTTCCGGACTCCATAATACATAAAGGGTGAGGCACTCAACTATTTGTGCTCTCTCTCAAATTGTTTTTAATGGGCCCACTCGCTCCGTACTGAGGTGTAGACCCATGAACACAGGGCTCAGTTTGCCCCCTTTTATTGTCGTATATTCTGTCGTTTGGATTACTAGCGCACATGCGCGTATCTTCTCTTATTGATTTTCAGCTTGAGGTGCAGTATGACATTGGCTATTGTTAGTACTTAGTGCTCTTTGTACTTGTCTTTGTAATACTGAGACGTACTAGCCTTCATGTCCATGGAGATAATGATTATCATCCGTGTCTCCAGGTGGTTTTGTTCCGGAGTAACACACTGTTGTAGTTCTTTGATACCTACTTCGTGCTGATAAAAAAACAATCGGATTTGCAACAACTGGAACTAAATATGTAACACTAGAAGCAAGAATCATGCAGCAATTCCAGCCATTAATCTCCATAGAGGCGGAGACACAACATGAAAATGAAGAGAGGCGCATACCATGTATTTTACTTTTTCACCAGTTATGATTACAAATTTACTGTGAGTGAAGAGAACGAAGATGACCGTGAATTTTTGTCCTGAATTCAATGTCGTATTCTATATGGTGTGCGAGATGCAGCAGTTCCATCCATTAATCTCTACAAAGGTGAAGACACAACATGAAAATGATGGGAGGCGCAGAGCATGATAATTACTTGTTCACCTATTAGGGTTGCAAATTTAACCTAAGTGAAGAGAACGAAGACGATGAATTTTAATCCTGAATTCAGCCACGTCTTTTGTCTGATGTGCGAGGTGCAGCAGTTCCAACAACGTCTTCCATCTGGTGTGCAAGGTGCAGCAGTTCTAGCCACTAAAGTGTACAGAGGCAGAGACACAAGATGAGATAGAAGAGAGGCACAGAAGAACGCGTGGTCGCGGTGAAGAGCAAAGGGCGAGGTATTTTCTTTAATGGTGAGAGTAGAAAATCCCATATTTTGTGGTACCAAATCAGTTTAAATATGATAAAAGGTATAATATGTAATCTGAATCCTCAATTTTAATTTATTCTAATCCAATGGCTACAATCGATTCCAGAATATTCAGGGACATTTATAGTCCTCAATAGTATCTATATTCCCTGGACCATTCTGGATTTATTAATAACCATCAAATTAGGTGATATATGTATGGATGGTCCAAATTTTATCTTGTTTTTCTAAAAAAATAAAATTGATTTAGAGGCAATTAGCTGATCCTAATTTTGTGGGAAATATATTGTTGTTTTACCAATTCAATGCATCAATGGTTCCATGGATTATTCTAGAGGGTCAATACACTCAGTCATGTTTTTACTTCGCACAGTCGAAAAATGACCATTTTCCCCTGCTTTATTATCTTTCAGAAATTACTATATTTACCCACAATGTGTGACATATTACGAGGTGACCCCAAATTTCATTACGCACAGTCGAAATTCCAATACGCTCAGTCGGAAAATGACCAATTTAGGGGCTAATGTAGGCAAAATTTATTAAAAATGGTTCAAAAAAGTAAAGAAGGATTCCAAAGTACTTATATAAGTTAAACAATATATCATAAAAATTATCAGCAAAGTATACCATGACAAAGTAGAAGAAAAGACGAACGCGTCGGCACAAACGGATCAAAAAACGAAGCTATAACGAAGAAGATATGTCAATTTTAAGACCGGAACCCGGCGCTAGTGCCGGTAAGAAAGGGCGGCGCCGGTGCCGGGTTCTGGTCTTAAAATTGCCATATCTTCTACGTTATAGCTGTGTTTTTCGATCCGTTTGCGCCGACGCGTTCGTCTTTTTGTCTACTTTGTCATGGTATACTTTTATGATAATTTTTCTGATATATGTATTATTTCTTATTAATCACAACATTAACTATCATCGATGTCTTGTTCGAAATTGCCTATCAACCACTAATTTCATGTCAGTTGAAGAAGAATCTATTTGAAATTCATTGAAATTGTCTATCATTTCCACCAATTTCACGTCCATTGACGAAGAATCTATTTGAAATTATCAAAATTTCCTATCAATATCAATATTAACTATCATTGACTTCTTATTCGATAGTAAAACAATCAAGCATGTACTATTATAATTAACAGATGAATTGGACACTGATCTAAATAGTTAGATGTATCAACATTAACTATTATCGACGTCTTGTTCGAACTTACCTATCAATTCCACTAAATTCATGTCCATTAAAGAAGAATTTATTTCAAATTCATCAAAATTGTCTATCATTTCCCTCAATTTCACGTCCATTAAAGAAGAATCTGTGTGAAATTATCAAAACTGCCTATCAATATTGACATTAACTATCATTGGCTTCTTATTCGATAGTAAAACAATCAAGCCTGTTCTATTTTAATTACCAGACAAATTGGACACCGATCTAAATAGTTAGATGTATCGGCATTAACTATCATCGACGTCTTATTTGAAATTGCCTATCAATTCACTCATTTGATGTCCGTTGAAAAATAATCTATTTAAAATTCATCGAAATTGTCTATCATTTCCACCAAAATCTATTTGAAATTATCGAAATTGCCTATCATTATCGATATTAACCATCTTTGACTTTTTATTCGATAGTAAAACAATCAAGCCGGTTATATTCCAATTAACAAACGAATTGGACACCGATCTAAATAGTTAAATGTATCGACATTAACTATCATCGACGTCTTTTGCCTATTAATTCCACTAATATCATGTCAATTAAAGAATAATCTATTTGAAATTCATCGAAATTGTCTATCATTTCCCTCAATTTCACGTCCATTGAAGAAGAATCTATTGAAGTTATCAGTATTGCCTATCAATAACAACATTAACTATCATTGACTTCTTATTCGATAGTAAAACATTCAAGCCTATTCTATTCTAATTAGCAGATGAATTGGACACCAATCTAAATAGTTAGATGTATCGACATTAACTATTATCGACACCTTATTTGAAATTTCCTATCAATTCCACTAATTTCACGTCCGTTGAAGAATAATCTATTTGAAATTCATCGAATTGTCCATCATTTCCCTCAATTTCACGTCCATTGAAGATGAGTCTATTTGAAATTATCAATATTGCCTATCAATATCGACATTAACTATCATTGACTTCTTATTCGATAGTAAAACAATCAAGCCTGTTCTATTCTAATTAGCAGACGAATTGAACACCGATCTAAATGGTTAGATGTATCGACATTAACTATCATCAAAGTCTTATTTGAAATTGCCTATCAATTTCACTAAATTCTTGTCCGTTGAAGAATAATCTATTTGAAATTCATCGAAATTGTCTATCATTTCCCTCAATTTCACGTCTATTGAAGAAGAATCTGTGTGAAATTATCAAAATTGCCTATCATTATCGACATTAACTATCATCGACACCTTATTTGAAATTTCCTATCAATTCCACTAATTTCACGTCCGTTGAAGAATAATCTATTTGAAATTCATCGAATTGTCCATCATTTCCCTCAATTTCACGTCCATTGAAGATGAGTCTATTTGAAATTATCAATATTGCCTATCAATATCGACATTAACTATCATTGACTTCTTATTCGATAGTAAAACAATCAAGCATGTTCTATTCTAATTAGCAGACGAATTGGACACCGATCTAAATAGTTAGATGTATCGACATTAACTATCATCGAAGTCTTATTTGAAATTGCCTATCAATTTCACTAAATTCTTGTCCGTTGAAGAATAATCTATTTGAAATTCATCGAAATTGTCTATCATTTCCCTCAATTTCACGTCTATTGAAGAAGAATCTGTGTGAAATTATCAAAATTGCCTATCATTATCGACATTAACTATCATTGACTTCTTATTCGACATTGCCTAACAATTCCACTAATTTGATGTCCGTGGAAGAATAATCTATTTCAAATTCATCAAAATTGTCTATCATTTTCCTCAATTTCACGTCCATTAAAGAAGAATCTGTGTGAAATTATCAAAATTGCCTATCAATATCGACATTAAATATCATTGACTTCTTATTCGATAGTAAAACAATCAAGCCTGTTCTATTTTAATTAGTAGACGAATAAAACACCGATCTAAATAGTTAGATGTATCGACATTAACTATCATCGACGTCTTGTTTGAAATTGTCTATAAATTCCACAAATATCACGTCCATTGAAAAAGAAATCCATCTAAAAAATTTCTAAATTGTCTATCATTTCCACTAATTTCACTTCCGTTGAAGAATTTTTGATAAACATCTAAATTTTCTATCATTTCCATTAATTTCATGTCCATTGAAGAATAATTATTGGAAATGATATACAATTTCGATGACTTTCAATTAGATTCTTCTTCTACGTTCATGAAATTAGTGGAAATAGACAATTTCAATGACATTCAAATAGATTCTTCTTGAACAGACATGAAATTAGTGGAAATTATAGACAAATTTGATAATTTTAAATAGATTCTTCTTCAATAGACGTGAAATTGAGGGAAATGATAGAAAATTTCGATGAATTTCAAATAAATTATTCTTCAACGGACATGAAATTAGTGGAATTGATAGGCAATTTCAAATAAAACTTCAATGATAGTTAATGTCGATACATCTAACTATTTAGATCGGTGTCCAATTCGTCTGCTAATTAGAATAGAATAGGCTTGATTGTTTTACTATCGAATAAGAAGTCAATGATAGTTAATGTCGATATTGATAGGCAATATTGATAATTTCAAATAGACTCATCTTCAATGGATGTGAAATTGAGGGAAATGATAGACAATTCGATGAATTTCAAATATATTATTCTTCAACGGACATAAAATTAGTGAAATTGATAGGAAATTTCGAATTAAACGTCGATGATAGTTAATGTCGATACATCTAACTATTTAGATCGGTGTCCAATTTGTTTGGTAATTAAAATAGAACATGGTTGATTGCTTTACTATCGAATAAGAAGTCAATGATAGTTAATGTCAATATTGATAGGCAATTTTGATAATTTCACACAGATTCTTCTTCAATGGACATGAAATTGGGGGAAATGGTAGATAATTTTGATAATTGTCAAATAAATTCTTCTTTAATGGACATGAATTTAGTGAAATTGATAGGTAAGTTCGAACAAGACATCGATGATAGTTAATGTCGATACATCTAACTATTTAGATTGATGTCCAATTCATGTGTTAATTAGAATAGATTATGCTTGATTGTTTTACTATGGAATAAGAAGTCAATGATAGTTAATATTGATATTGATAGGAAATTTTAATAATTTCAAATATATTCTTCGTCAATGGATGTGAAATTGGTGGAAGTGATAGACAATTTTAATGAATTTCAAATAGATTCTTCTTCAACGGACATGAAATTAGTGGTTGATAGGCAATTTCGAACAAGACGTCGATGATAGTTAATGTTGTGCTTAAGAAAAAAAATAATACATATATCATAAAATTATCAGCAAAGTATACCATGACAAAGTAGACGAAAAGACGAACGCGTAGACGCAAACGGATCGAAAAACGGAGCTATAACGAAGAAGATATGACATTTTTAAGACCGGAACCTGGCGCCGGCGCCAACAAAGAAGGGCCGGCGCCGGTAAAGAATGACGCACGCCGGCGTGTGGTCCTTTTTACCAGTGCCGGCGCCGGCCCTTCCTTACTGGCGCGGGCGCCGGGTTCCGGTCTTAAAATCGCCATATCTTCTTCATTATAGCTTCGTTTTTCGATTCGTTTGCGCCGACGAGTTTGTCTTTTCGTCTACTTTGCTGATAATTTTTATGATATATTTTTTACTTATATAAGTACTTCGGAATCCTTCTTTTCTTTTTTCGAACCGCTTTTAATAAATTTTTCCTACATTAGCCCCTAAATTGGTCATTTTCCGACTGAGCGTATTAGAATTCCGACTGTGCGTAATGAAATTTGGGGTCACTTCGTATTATGTTATAAATTGTGGTTAAATATAGTAATTTCTGAAAGATATTAAAGCCGGGACAAGGTCGTAAAGTTTTTTAAAATTCTGACTGTGCGAAGTGAAAACACGACTGAGTATATGAGTTCATTTATTCTATGCCAATTCAACCAAATTCAATGCATCAACGTCAATTCAATATAAGATCATCGTCTTCAACCTTTTGTCATCATCAACACCAGTTGTTTATGTGCCATTAAAGACGTTGCCTTCAACCGAGTGAGTGTGAATGTTTTAAGGTATGTTTTGGTCAAGTTCTAGGTGTTTCATCAATGGTTCTGTGGCATTCTTTTACACTATTTTTGGTGTACCATTTCTCGTATGCTTTAAAACTATACTAATCTCCTCACGATTAGAATGATTACCAATGTTCTCTAAATTTAAAAGAGGTACTTATTTAATAGGTGCAAGGTGTTTAGTTCTACTACTTGTTGTGTATCCCTATATTCATGCCGGTGTCACATAAGTACATATTGAATAGGTGTTCGGTGTTTCAAAATAACAAAACAAATTAGTTTGATTTACTAAACATAACATAATAAAATTTAATAAAAGCACAATTCTCAAACACAAAAGCATAATGAAGCGTAATACTGCTGGTACTAACCATATGCACCAAGTAGTAACCATGTTCATAAAAAAATACTAGTTAATTGCAAACAGAAGTACCATCTACATGCCAAAAGATGTACCAACCACATACTGGACATAAGTACCACTCACATGTGGAAAGATGTACGTACCAGTCACTTTACAATGTTGCCATTGACTCGATAGTTTCCTAAACCCTAAACATGTACATAATGAACAGGTGTAAGGTGTATAATTTAGGTAATTGTGGTGTATGGTTATGTATCATGATGGTATTTACACATTGGTACATATAGATAAGTCATTAGTGTTTCATCAAGAGAGTTATGGTGTTTTATTGTATAGATGTCGGTGTACTATATTTTGTTTTTTGAAAAAAAAAGCCATGTCTTTAAGATCAAACTTTCTACAATCACATTGCTTGGTTTATAAAAATGTATTTATTGAACGCATCTAAGGTGTTTAAGGTGGTTTATAGGTGTGGTGTAGAGTAATCTTTTTGGAATTGTTATGCACTTTATAATGTCGCACTAACTCGATAGTTTTTTAGGGTTTGTGGTTTGGGGCTTAAGGTCGATATGCCCTAAACCCTAAAATTAAAACCCTAAAATAAACATTTGGCGTTTAACTTTCCTAGGGTGGTTTAGGTATTTATAGGGTGTGGTGAAGGGTAATCTTTTTGGAATTGTTTTACATGTTATAATGTCACACTAACTCGGCAGTTTTTCTAACCCCTGAACTTCAAACATTAATATAAACCTTCGGTGTTTTAACTTTCCTAGGGTGTTTTAGGAGGGTGTGGTGTAGGGTAATCTTTTTGTAATTGTCGGCACTTTATAATGTTGCCACTGACTCGGCAGTTTTTAGGGTTTGAAGTTTAGGGTTTATGGTCTGATCATAAACCCTAAACTTCAAACCCTAAAATCAATCTTTGACGTTTTAACTTATCTAGGGTGGTTTAGGGGGGTGTGGTGTAGGGTAATCTTTTAGGAATTGTTCTGTACTTTATAATGTCGTCCCTGAATCAGCAATGGATTTGTGGTTTGGGGTCGATAGACCAATAACGTTGAACTTAAAACCATAAAATAAACTTTAAGCAATTAAACATTCCTAGGATGTTTTGTAGGATATGTGGTGTAGGTAAACTTTTTTTATTTGTTATTCACTTCATATGTGAATACCGATGTTTTTACGAATATAATTGTTACCAACTCATTGTCTAGTTTATACACAAGTACATAATGAGCAGGTGCAAGGTGTTTAATGTAGGTGTTTTGGTGTATGGTGATGTTCATGACGGTATTTGCATTTTGGTACATATAGAATAAGCGATTGGTGTTTTATCAAGGTCGTTATGGTATTTATTTGTATAAATGTCGGTGTACTATATCTTGTTTGCTAGAAAACAAAAACCATGTCTTTACGATCAAAGTTACTACCATCGCCTTGTTTGGCTTATAAAAAGGTACTTATTGAACACATTTTTAATTCTTGAATTTGTTTTGTATGGCTATGTTCATGACTGAATTTGAACGTAGGTACATAACCAAGAAGTGATTGGTATTTTATAAGTGAATCCCTGGTAATTTGTTATATTGTTGTCGGTGCATTATTACCAATAACTTGGTTGGATTACACACATACTTATATAAAAGATGCAAGGTGTTTAGTTTAGTAATTTGTGATGAACGGCTATGAGGATGACGGTATTCACACACTTGGCCCATATTGAACATGTTCTAGGTATTACATCAAAGAAGTAGTGGTATTCTGTTAAATGGATGTCTTTAATGTATGAAATGTTACAAACTCCTTGTTTTGATTATTAACACGTGCTTATAGAATAGGTGCAAGGGGTTTTATTCATATTTTGTGGTGTACGTCTATGTCCATGACAGTATTTAAATATTGGTATAATTTGAACAGGGGCTAAGTGTGACATCAGAAGTTTAATGGTATTTTGTTATATTGATGTCGATGAATTATAACGACCAAGCTGATGAATACCAACAAAAACAAAGTTCCTCCTCGGCAGCCCATGACCACAAAAATCCACACATAAAGCTTTGTTGAAGAATTTTAAGACAATTTGTGATAAAATAAGAATAAATGAATCCTGCTCCAAATTTCAAGAAATTGCATCTAAATCTACAAACATCTGATCATTAGTGCTCAAAAATTTGGAAAACTCCATCCCAAAATACATGATGATAACGACAAATTGAATGAATCAAACCATAATTAAGTACAAGTTGAGCAAAACAAGTCATGACAGCAACTTAATGTTGTACACACGTCATAACGAAATATAATAGTATGTCTGTCCAGTATATTGAATGCACTTCAGTGCCTTAATACCCATTGGTATGTCGATGTAGTTCGTAATTCCAACGCACCCGAAGCTTGACCATGGAGCTCCTCCATTACAACATTAAATCACACCATTGATCAAAAGAAATACCAGCCAAAAGTATCAGATAATACTTGCATTGATCAGAAGTAAGTACCAGCCACATATAGAATGAAGTAACAATTGTATTCAGTAGATAGTACCATATTTAACGCCCAACAAAAGTATGTAATACAGACACAATTTATCCACACCGTTTTTCAATGTAGCATAGGGATGCTACCACCCATAAACAAAAACTGATATCAACCGTATAAGTTTGTAGTACCAACTATAATTATGCAGTAATACCAGATCTTTATTGTTATAAATACTAAGCGTACCATATTAGTCGTACCATGTATATGTATTAACACATACCACCCATAAACAGAATTTGCACCAACCATATGGAAAAAGATGTTCAAACAACATGTCAAACGACTATAACACTATAATACATACATAATTAAATTACACCATTTTCAACCAAAAACAATTTTAGTCCATAGTAGCACAAGGATGCTACCAGCCATAAACAATAATTGATACCAACCATAAACATTTGTATTGCTAGCCATATTTATGTAGTTATACCAGACCTATATTGTTACTAATACCAATCGTATAAAATTAGTAGCACCAAGCTGTAGACACCAAAAATTCTCACCCCATAAAGAAAATCCCAAAAAATAAAATAATAAATAGAATAAGAGGGTCGTCGCCTTTCTTTTCGAAACTTATTCATGTGTGTACCGAAATGAAACTGTCATTTTATGACAAATTTTCTAAATCAATTTTCAAAACATTCGTTTTCAAACCTATCCCTTTTTGTTATTTTCTTATTTTACCATTTTATTTTATTTTATTATTTCATGTTAGTCAGCTCGGTTTTATTCACTTATTTATTTATTTGCCTATTCGTTTTGTTTTGGTTCATGCTATTTCATTATCAGTTTATTTTGTCTCATTCATTTCACTAATACCTTTACTTGTATTTTCTTTATTAGTACTTGCTTTATTTTCTCTTTATCATTATTATTTTTAGATTTATTTTCATCATTTTATGTACATTCTTACTATTATATTCTGTACGAGTATATATCGTTTTGTTGTCTAATTCGACTAAACTTCCTTCTATTTCATTTTATTTTATTACTTGATTATTCCATCCTATTTACCATCACTTGTACATATCTAATTCAATTTCCTTTTTTTACGACATTCACTTGTATATTGTCATAGTAGTACCATTTCATTATTTCGTGTGTATTCCAAAGGAAACAATTCGTTACCTCATGACACCCTTTCGTCTTACTCCGTAATTCATTTAAACATTAGCCTTTTGTAGATTTTTCTCAATTAAGGTTAGAGTTAGTGTTATTTCTCATATTTAAATATCAAGTTCAGACATTGACATAACTGGTTAAGGGTATTGTAAAGGTTTGAGAAGACTCAGGTTCAAATCCTACCTATTACATTTTTTATGCTTGTTTCTTGTCTGTTGTCTTCTTTTCTAAACCCTAACCCCACCCTTGCCTATAAATACAACAAAAAAACGGACAAACCCTATTCCCAAGGGCAGCAAATATAGCCGTCTCCCCGATTATGTTCGCTCTTCTTCATTCTCAAGACAAACAGCCGCCTCCAACCTCGACCTGGGGATTGCAAAACACTCTCGATTTCCTCATCCTCTTCCATGGCTTCGTCACATAGTAGAACCCTTTTCCTTCATCACCTTGGAACCTACAAAAACATTCAAGCTCTACCTTCATTCTTTCACTCACGCAAGGAGGAAACAGCTACGGCTTCATTATTGCACTCACGCAAGGAGCAGACAGCTTTGGCTTCATTCTTTCACTCACGGTAACATACAACAGCAAGGAACATAAGACTCTGGCCTCATTCTTTCATTCACGGTTATATACAATCCACACTGGCAGCAAGGAGCATACAGATTTTTTTTTTCTTTCTTTTTTCTTCTTCATTCTCTTGTCACTGTAATTTGCGAACCTTGCTGGAGAAACAATACATGCTACCCGCCTCCCTCCTCTTTAGTCACTGTAACTTTGCATCCTACCTGGCGAACAAGGCCTCTGTCATTTTTCTTCCTCACGGTAACTTTACTCACCCCACTGAACGAACAAGCAACACAACATACAAGCTCCATATGCCATTCTTCTTCACGGTATTTTTGCACACCCTGCTGGCGAACAAGAAAATCATGGTTCTGCACCCATTTTCATTCTCCTCACTCCCGTCGGTTTTGCAACCCATATTGTCGAACAAAAATATGCTGCTCTGCACCTCCTACATCTCACTGCACAGAAGCCGGCGAACAAGAAAATACATGCTCTGCGCCTGCTTCATCTTTTCACGAAGCAAGCAAATAACATACAGGCTCGCCCTCTCTTCATCTCCCTCACGGTGATTTTGCAAACCCCAACTGGCAATCGACCTGGCAAACAAGGAACGCGCGCTCCTGCCTCTTTCTCTTCAGTGTCGCTGGTGAACAAGGAAGTCCATCATCTGAGAGTGCATTCGAATCGAGAGGTTCATCGTCTGAAAACAAAGAGAAAACCCACGTTCTGAATGCTCCAAAATCATTACCCAAAGCTTCATCTCCGAGATTATCCTACTCCTTGTAATCTACTGAAGGACGTGCATAAACTCTTGCTTGCTCAAATTCTTTTGGCCTTGTCCGCAGAGGAGATGGATAGCAGAGCCAATGACTTCGTCAGGAATCACCTATGCAAGTGTCGTAAAAAGGTGCACAGAGAACAGGATGATCTTTTTTTTTTTTCTTTTCTGTTGTTGGGCATAAGCCTCGCATGAAAGCATTCTTCTCAGTTTTAATTTCTTTTGAAAGATGATACTCCAGTTTTAAGTCAAACTTGCAGATCCCAGACGAGAAGCTGTGCTATTGTTCTCTCTGTGATTGATGCTCATTCTTTATTAAATCCTTTTCGAAGTATATATGAAGCCCCAGTACATTAAACTGAATTCGAGATTATGTCGCATGGTTGGAAGTTAACATGTTCCCTGTATATCACCTCTCTGTATATATGTCGGTCTCATCTTAATTTCTTGGGGTCTCTAGGTCCCACATGGACCCGATGCGAAGCAATTTACATGTGTTCAGGCTAGAAACCGTTTGAGCGTCACTGTTGTTATGTTGGCCTCTTCGATCGATTTTGGTTCTCACCGTTCTTTTGTACAGGAAATCCAGAGGGTGTCCATCATAGATTGAATATGTTCACAGTCCAATCTTCCTGTTTATCTTCATTACTTCTTCTTTGGGTTTTTTTTAGATGAATGCTTTTGATTCTTTCTTTTGATTGTGAACATATATGTTCCTTTCCCTTATGAACATCCCCCGTTTGGTGGGATTGGAAGTGCATCGGAATCGATGACTATGTTTGCTGTTGACTAATTTGGTTTTCTTTTTAGTTCACAAGGAAGGAGCATAGTGGATCGACTTCCTTTTCATACCTGTCTCGGTATGAGACTTGGTCAATGTCGTATTGTGTTGTACACTATGACAAACCTGCTCCCTTCATTGTCTGGTTGGGTTCGATTATTGTTGAATCGTATCTTCTGCTCAGCTAGAAGATGATGATCTTCTTCCCTTTTTTTCCTTTAATGCATGCGCAACTGTATACAGGTTTTTAGCCATCTATGTTTGATTTTACAAGTAACTGGTTTGATTTCTGTCGCTCTCTTCTTCGATTATTGTAGGGGTATTTTGATGTGTCTTCATTCGGTAACAATTCTAACCTTATATTTTCACATCATTATGTTCAGCAGTGAATATGTCATTAATCTCTCGTTTTTTACATTAGCTTGTATATGTTCTTTTTCTGCCATGTCTTTTTTAAATCCGATTGAGGCTTAAGGCTATTTGAAGCTTGTCTTTCCTTCGAACTGGTGAATAGCGGAAGAGCATGAAGAGAAATCTGTTTAATCACACTGTTCCAGTTTGGCACTAATTACATTAGATTTCAGTTCGCATATCTTTTTGGCAAAATATGACAACCCACCCAAATTTACTTTCGCTCTTCATAAGAAACTTTGGATGGGAATTTTATTTATTCAAATTTCTTTACTTCACTATGGGACCAATCCCAAAAACACTCTATGACTTCCTTTGCTTTGTGACTTGACCGAGGTACACACGTATTGGATTGTACATGAGTTGATATTTGCACGTGCGAGCTGCTCGGAATGACTTTGGGCTTTACGACAACTCATCATTGCTAGGAGTGCTTGTTGATTACACATAGCTAAGACAGAATGATGAGCTGATTCGGCTGGGACTTCTTTTTTTGATTGAGTGCTAAACCGGGGGGCAAGCCACCCCGTAGGTTGGTTTTCTATCACCTACATCTTCCCTTGATCATGACCAACAACACGTTTACATTTCTAGCATCACTATTTGCTCCATGTGCATAGATTTGATTTGAGAAATTGATTCAAAGCATGATTCTAGTTTGATCTTCACTTGAAACCAACTCATTTAATTGCAAAGTCTTGCTTTGTTATGCTATTCTCATTGTCTTAACATCATCCTCAATTTTTATAGCGGTTCTGTTTTGCCTCTGTTATGCTTTCATCGCTTTCGCTCCATTGTATATGCTCCATTGTACATGTGTTATCTTGCTTCTATGCCCTTCTCGCAACCCTGCAATTGATTGATTCGTTAATCCTGACCTCTATCTAAGCCCTAGTTATTTACCCTATAGAACCTTTTTACTGACAGAAAAGTTTTGGGATGTATTATCGCTCCACGCCTAACGGGTCTCTCATTCGTTTCGTGGGGCAATAATCTCCTATAACTTCATAAAATACCTTAACCACCATTATATGTATATAAGAACAAAAACTTCAAAAAAACAAGCCCTTAAGGCCATTTTATGAGGGCTTAGGATGCGAAATCACCCCATGCCTAGCGGGTCTCTCATCCGTTTTATGTGGGTGGAATCCTCCTTTGCCCTCAACACACCCATAATCAAGAGTTAATAAACCAATAAATCAATCTCTTTCACTTGTTAATATCTCACAAATCAAGCCCAATTTTCAGTCCAATCTTAAATAAGGCCCAAAAATCCAAATCAGACCCATGACCCAATGTGGCTCAATTTTCAGCCCGATCTCAAATAAGACCCTAAAGCTCATCTGGTCTAAAGGCCCAGTTTAGTCCAAAATCAATAAGGCCTATTTGACCCAATTTTCAGAGATCCAAAACAAAAACCCAATTTGAGGCCCAACCCAAAATCTCAACTTTGGCCCAACAAGTCCAAAATGAGTCACAAGCTCAAAACATCCACATAAATCATTTCAACTCATCTCTACTTCCAAAAATCAGCCCACTTCGGGTCCAAAAACCAATTCAGGCCCAAAACACCAAGCAAGGCCGAATAGGGTCCAAAAGCCCAACCAAGACCCAAATCAAGCCAAGAGCCCAAGCTTGACCAAGGCTCGAGTCCAACTTTGACCAAGGCCCGAACTTTGACCCTGACCCAACCCAAGTCTAACTTTGACTCGACCCAACATTGACCAATCCAACTTTGACCTGAGCTTTGACCAAGCTAACTTCGACCCAACATTGACCAATCCAACTTTGACCTGAGCTTTGACCAAGCTAACTTTGACCCAACTTTGACCGGCCCACTTTGACCTTGACTAAGCGTTGACTTTGACCAAAGTTTGATTATTTCAACTTTAACCAACCCGAACTTTAACCCGACCCGTCTTCCAATCCGGGCCCAAATTCAATTCAATTCAAGCCCAATCCAAATTCAATTCAACTCCATACTCATTCAAATCCAAACCCAATTCAATTTCAAACTCATTCAAATCCAAATTCATTTCAATTCCAGTTCAAATCAACATTCATTCAACCCCGATTCATCTTCGATTTCAACTCAATTTCAATTCTCTTCCAATTTCTTCTACACTCTAAATGTCTCATAGACCCGAACGTCTCACAGACTTTGTCATTCCAATGATTCGAATGTCTCACAGACCTGAGCGTCTCACATACCCGAGCGTTTCACAGACCCAAGCGTCTCACAGACTTCGACATCCCAAGATTTCAAACGTCTCACAGACCCGAGCGTCTCACAGACCTTGATATCCCATATCTCCCATTACATGAACATCTCCAATGTCTCATAGACCCGAGCGTCTCACAGACTAACCCCTCAACATCTCAAAAATCTCCAAAACCACCAAAATCACCTGAACTACGTAAGGTCTGATCTCAACAGGAAGTTGAGTACGTAGGCAACCCACACAGGGTGCGACCCCACATCGATCAAAATGCTATTTTTCACTCAGCCATCTCACCTCTAACAACCCCGTATCGTCTCACAGACCCGAGTGTCTCACAGACTTTGTTATCCCAATGATTCGAATGTCTCACAGACCCGAACATCTCACAGACCCGAGCGTCTCACAGATTCGAGCATCTCACAGACTTCGACATCTCAAGGTTTCAAACGTCTCATGACCCAGCGTCTCACAACTACCCTTCAAATCCGAAACTTCAAACATCTCCAAAACCGTGAACTACGTAAGGTCTGATCTCAACAGGAGTTGAGTACGTAGGCAGCCCATCTAGGGCGACCCATTCCAAACAAAAACCTTTTCCCCTCTAGGTGGCTCTTATCTCTCTCAAAACTCAAACCTTCTTCGGTCCCACAAACTTCAAACCATCAGACTAAGTCTTGTTTATTCACTCAACCTCAGACTTTTCCCATCTCATTCTATACTCATCCGAATTCACCCACCCCTTTTCTGGTGCTAGCTGGCAGAAAAGCTCCCTCATCCACTCTCTTTCTCCTCCTCGTCCTAATCCTATCCTTTGGCTTTAAATTGAATCTCTCTAAAAGGTTTTGAAAGAAGACAATCCCGACAATTGGAGACCGAGGTTTCCTCGGGCACCAATCCGAAGTCGTGGTCGTTGCCACTTCTAAGGGGTGTAACCCAGTGCGAACCCAACATAGAATCTCTGAATGACCAGATAAGTCCTATCCATAGGCAAAATCTCAGAGTCAATTAACGGTTCTTAGAACCCTTCTCCTCCCTTCCTAGTTCTTAGGTCAAACTAGGTGGCGACTCTAGTCAATTCCGCCTTATAGAGGCATAAGTCCGCGTGGGCCCATCGAGAGCGGGTGTAGTGCACTTACACTCCCCTTATGCTTTCTGGGAAAGACGGACGATTTAGTAGGTATTTGAGGGTGCCAGAATAACGGGTTTTCACCCTCCACAGAATGGCATTTCTAGGATCTAGGCTTTTAGTCAGACCATATTTAGATAGACCCCCCCATACCGAAAAATCACCCTCCACAGAATGGCGACTCTGCTGGGGAAAACTTGAGTAAGTTTTTCTCAAACTCAAGGAAGACTGAACTCCATTCAAAATTGTCGGGACTTCCCTCTTCTTTCAAAACCTTCAAGAGATTCTTTCAAAGCCTTAGGATTATTCTACTCCACACTTAGAGTGTGTACTGATGAGGACAGTAGGACTTGATAGATCCTCAACAAACATGACAACAATTGGGTTAATATTAGCTCACGATTAGAAAGAGACACTTAGGACTGAATGAAGCTAACTTCCCTTTAGGTTAATAAATAACCAATTTGGAATCACTAATCTCAAGATAAAACACTTAGTACATAGGTTGGTGCTAACTTCATTTGGTTTATTTACTGCTTTCATATTTATATTGCGATTGTGGGGTGCATGGGTGGGTAGCTTAGGACATGCATTCCTCTGTGTCACCCGATTTACCCACGATGTCACGGGATCCCGACCGGTCCACGGTTGATTCCCCATGAGCTAGGGTCACTCTCTCAGTGAACAAACCCACGAGGCGGTACGATCTCCGATCAACACCTCGGGCTCATGATCCAAAAATATCCTCCATTATCCGAGTCAAAGCCAGCATATAGTGAACTCTGAGCTTCAGTGTCCAGCTACCTGATCCGGTGTCTAAGACGGGTTTATGGGAGTCACCCCTTTGTATGCCGCCTGTCTGACCGTCCTTCTGCCTTACCCTGAAGATTGTATGGGCTCAGTTCTCCATTATTCACCTGCACCACGAGTGTCTCTAAAGCCCAATGTCACGCTATACGTCCATAGAGGATCCCGTATTTACCGGATACCCACACATGGCACAACGTAGTCAGTGAATAATTTGGACTTTAGACACACTTGACCGTGCAGGTGACGAGATTCCCATACAATACTTCCCCGAGTTTTCCGAAAAGTGGGGTGTTGTCGGATCATCACTGGCCGTGGCGTATGTTTCCTTATCATCTCGGGTGTCCTGACCTTTCGAACTTAAGGCACTCCGGACTTTCTTAGATGAATTGCCAGCCCCACAAAGGCATGCAGAGAAGAAAACACCCGAGAGTGATAGTGAAGGGACGATGGTTCCACCGTGAGACGGAATCATAATTTGACCTGGAAAGTGATTATCCCAACATACTAAAACTTACAGCTCCACATCAAATATAGCCACGATTTACTTTATGCTATACATGTGTGCAAACCACTTTTTAAAAACAGTCTGTTTTAGAACGTTCGGATAATGTTCTTCTCTTACATATCTATATTCTTTTAAAGAGGTTTTGCAAGCTCGTTCAATTTAAAAGTCTCACCTTAGTTTGCTCCCAAGCATTTGGGGTTTTAAAACCCGTCACTTCATCTTTTAAAACCTGTTATTTCCAAAACGATTTTCAGAAACAGATTTCAAAAACATACTTTTCACAAACGAATTTTGAAACTACATTTTCACGGATGTTATTTCAAAATAGTTTTCAAAAATAGTTTTAAACTCATTTCCACAAATGTATTTCAAAATAAATGATTTAGTCCCCATGTTGTGACCTGCTATTTTTGAAGTTCAACCCACCTTCAAGAGCAGCGGTCATTACCGTGGAGCGTACTAGTCATTCGTGTTTTCACAAAAGTGGTGGATTTTCACAAAGATTTTATGCTCGATCATTCACCTTTCCTTTCTCAAAAAACGCCCCTCGTTTTCCTCTTCGGAGCAGATGGAGCGCATGAAGATCGACAACAACAGTTCGAACTGAAAATCAGAGGAGCACCAACTCGAGTCGAGCAACATGAAGACCAAGTAACGGACGTTCGAGTCTGAAGCTGCTGAGGGTCAAAAGATCACCAACCAGTTTCTCTTGATCATGGTGTCACCTTGCTGCCCGAACCCGAAGATGAGCGAACGACCAATCAAGAGCCCACACACGAACAAGCAGTCAGTCAGAAGCTCGAAGATCAAGTAAAAGAGTTCAGAAGAAGTTTATCTCTAATTCCCCTTTTATGACTTTTTAGAATTGATGTATAGGTTTTTCCCTATGATTCTTTTCTCTCTTGTCCATTTCTAAATAAATTGTATGTATAGGTTCATTCCCTCTGAATTTATTAGATCAATGTGTATAGGGTTCCCCACTCCCTACTTTATTTGCGAATGACGAGCATCAAAATTCCTACCGAGAGAATCCACCACTTCGAAAACACGTGTTTTAAAAAAACTTTTTTTCTAAAACTTGATTTCTTTTAGCACATACGATTTGCTTCTTTCCATTTCCGATCAGTTCACATTCATTAATCATGCATGAATCACGCTCACCTCAGAAAAAATTGCATAACCACATGTTGCATTCCCAACAAATCACACACAAGCATTCATCCCATTTTTTCAAAGCATGCTAACATTCACATTTGTCATATTCTTTTTTCTGTTATAATGATTGTGTTTGCAGGTGATAACCCGCGTTTACCCATGAGTGACAGCATGACCCTCGAAGCGATAGCAAGAAATACCAGAGATTCAAACATTTTCCCATTCAGCTACCATGTACATAGAGACCAACAACAACAAAAAAGCAAATCCCTAAAAAAAAACTGTACATCCGAAAATCCAAAAACATTGTACATCCAAAAAAAAAAACAAAAAAAAATCATACCTTCAAAAATCCCAAAAATACAGTCACTGTCATATCGCGGGACCACCATGCGGGAGTGGTCACTCCTAAAATTCCAAAGCCCCAGGAGCTAATCATCATCCGAATACCATTTTGAAACAGTTTCTCTCACATCGTGCCCAGCATTTAGACCATCTTCAGGCCGACATTGACGGGATGAGCTTCATGGATCATCAAACTGGAATCGACTCAAGCGAGACTAGGTGTAGTCTCACCGCTCATGCATTGCATAAAAAACATTCAATCAAAGTTCAAAAGTCAACCGTTTCCATCATCATTTTCATAATCTCATGCATCCTATGCGTAGTAATCCATATTACCACACAATATATTGCACTGTAGATAGTTGCATTTGCATACTCCCGTATCGAAACGTCGCCTTTGGCAAAAATCTTGATTGATTGTTTGAATAGAGTGCGTGAACCGCTAACTAAACTCTCGACTCGTCAAGGAACACAAGGGTCAAATCAAAATCAGCACAAAAACCAAGTGAGTAGTGTGTGCGAAGAGCAGTATTTTCTCTTGAATTTCAAATGAGGGTATTGGACCATCCACTGAGTGATGAGGGAAGATAGAGCGAGTCCATAGAGGTAAAACCATGAGTGACATGTGCATTTCTTCATCACATAGAGAGGCACAATACATAGTGAGATCAATGTCGATATACAGGATACGAACTGTGATTCATGCAAAGATCTGAGAATAGTAAGAAAACAATCATTGACTAATGAGAATGACGAGGCACTTAGGAATAAAAATCTCCACAAAACCAAAAATCTTTGATTGCCCTGTACATAACCCTTTAGTGAGCCCCGCTGAGCCTTTCATGAAAAACTCTTTCTTTAGAAACTCCACAACATGCCAACCCACGTACATATACTTACTTGCCCTTGAACAGAGGATCTCTAAGGAGCCGGAGCCATGGCCCCTCCCCACCATCTTTCACAAACACAAATAAATGAAATGTTTGAAGAAATCAGTGAGTCAATGCAACTCTCTCCAAAGCCAAACACCAAAAAGAACACCAAAAATGTTCACGAAGATCGATGAGTCAGTGTAACTCCAAAGCTCAAAGCCAAAATACAAAGCAGAGAATGCTTGAGAAAGTTGATGAGCCAAATGCAAAATGAGAAGAAAGTTCAAATCGAACACCAGAAGAGGCAAGAAGAAGAAATCCAAATCAGAAGGACCAATGATGTCCCGATGAAATCAATGAAGGTTATCAAAACCAGTCTAATCATTCCACCCACGGCGAAGGCGAAACATATCCTCTGTTGCACAAAAACTCCACAATTCCAAATAAATCCGCCAGTCCCATGTGACATACTCATACCCCTCAGCCCCGTTATAACCCAATAAAAGACCTCTGACGTTAGTTGATGAGCGTTAACTGAAAAGTATCGGATCTGAAACATGAATCATAAGCTTCATACTTGTTATCAACATGTCCCGTCATCCCAAAGGGACCATGAGTGGAAGAGTGTGACCTTACCCCACAAGGTCTTTCGAGTGCGAGTGACTCTTTGATCGAAGCACCAAATCATAAACAGCTAACCCCATTGCAATTGAGGAATTTGTGAGGATTGGAAAGTCCAGAACCTCAAAAGGAATTCTAAGGAAAATACTGCTCCGAGCATCGAGAGTATCATCACATTTCATCACACACACGACCATACTCACGAGAGATTGACCCACATCCCTCCATGAGAGGAAAGTGATTCACGCCTTCGAGCTCAACAATCACTCGTGATCGAACCGAAGATATCTTATATTCGTAAGCCTCATATTAATAGAGATAGGACCGTACCTTCTCTCGAAAAACTGCACATGCATTTTGCATCTCTTCTTGCATTTAGTATTTGCATGCATCATAACCACTTCATTTTCAACATCCGACTGGTAAGAACTCCACCCAGTCTCGCTGAAAGTCGACTTCAGTTGCAGTTGTTGAAGCATAACTTTTGATGTCAACCAGAGCCATCCGAGCCATCATCGAGCTATATCTTGCCTCTTCGGAGCCATCCCGGGCTATCACCGAGCTACATCGAACCATTCAAGAGCTATCCGGAGCCACACGAAGACCATCTCGGAGCCATCCACTGCCATACTCAATCCCTATCGACACCGCTTCTAAATCCAATCTGGAGCCATGCGAGAGCCATCCTCAAAACTTTGAGACCATCCCTAAAGCTACACACTGGCCATCCCAATAGTATGAGAACAATATGAGAGCCACCTCAAACGGAGCCATTTTGTCACCAGGGCCTTGCCTACAAAGTTTCGAACTACGTATGGTCTGATCTCAATACAGAATTGAGTACGTAGGCAGCCCGCCAAGGGTACGACCACCTCGAAGGCGACAATCCCCTTTCACTCCTCGCTATCATCAACAGAGCATCCCGGAATCATGACGGAGCCATCCCGGAGCCATGATCAGGACTACACCAAAGACATCCAACCATGTTTGGTTATTCAGAATGATAACAAGTCCACCCACAGCAAATCCATCAGATGGAGCCAACCGATCAGTCACCTCGAACTTCAACAACCGCATCAAGACCATCGACCATTCTCAAGTTCACTGCCATATCAAAACCCACCAACCACCCCGGACCGTGGGCACACCAGAGCCATCAGTGCATACCAGAGCCATCGGCGTAACCGGAGCGACCACTGCATACCGGAGCCATCAACACACACCGGAGCCATCATTTCATACCGGAGAAATCAGTGCAAACAGGAGCAACCAATGCATGCTAGAGCCACCAATACATGCCAAAGTCATCTCAAGTTTTGAAGCACCTGTGGAACCATCAGCTCACACGAAAATCTACATCCACAAATAGGGAGTTTGATTCAATTAATACATCGGTTAATCACCTCACATCACATATCATCTGCATATACCCACAAAATTTGCTCACTATCTAATGCATCTCACACCCGCTAGACAGCTATTGCGCTACTAGTGCGGTCGAAATTTTTCATTTTACACCTGCTAGACAGCTATTGCGCTACTAGTACGGTCGCCTTTCGTTTTACACCCGCTAGGCAGCTATGCGCTACTAGTGCGGTCGACTTTTCATTTTACACCCGCTAGACAGCTATTGCGCTACTAGTGCGGTCGAATTTTTCATTTTACACCTGCTAGACAGCTATTGCGCTACTAGTACGGTCGCCTTTCGTTTTACACCCGCTAGGCAGCTATTGCGCTACTAGTGCGGTCGACTTTTCATTTCACACCTGCTAGACAGCTATTGCGCTACTAGTACGGTCGCCTTTCGTTTTACAACCGCTAGGCAGATTGCGCTACTAGTGCGGTCGACTTTCATTTTACACCCGCTAGACAGCTATTTGCGCTACTAGTGCGGTCGAATTTTTCATTTTACACCTGCTAGACAGCTATTGCGCTACTAGTAGTCGCCTTTCGTTTTTCACACCGCTAGGCAGCTATTGCGCTACTAGTGCGGTCGACTTTTCATTTTACACCCGCTAGCAGCTATTGCGCTACTAGTGCGGTCGAATTTTTCATTTTACACCTGCTAGACAGCTATCGCGCTACTAGTACGGTCGCCTTTCATTTTACACCACCTAGGCAGCTATTACGCTACTAGTGCGGTCCCGCCTTTTTTCCGCCACTAGGCAGCTATTACGCTACTAGTGCGAGATTGTTCATTTCATACCCCTAGGCAGCTATTACGCGCTACTAGTGCGGTCCCGCCGTTTTTTTCCTCCACTAGGCAGCTATTACGCTACTAGTGCGAGATCGTTCATTTCATAACCCACTAGGCAGCTATTACGCTACTAGTGCGGTAGGTCCGTCCCGCCTTTTTCCGCCCTAGGCAGCTATTACGCTACTAGTGCGAGATGTTCATTTCATAACCCACTAGGCAGCTATTACGCTACTAGTGCGGTCCCGCTTTTTTTCCTCCACTAGGCAGCTATTACGCTACTAGTGCGAGATCGTTCACTTCATAACCCGCTAGGCAGCTATTACGCTACTAGTGCGGTCCCAATCTTTCCTCCGCTAGGCAGCATTACGCTACTAGCGCGGAGATCGTTCACCTCATAACCCGCTAGGCAGCTATTACGCTACTAGTGCGGTCCTCATCTTTTCCTCCACTAGGCAGCTATTACGCTATAGTGCGCGAGATCGTTCATTTCATAACCCACTAGGCAGCTATTACGCTACTAGTGCGGTCCCGCCGTTTTTCCTCCACTAGGCAGCTATTACGCTACTAGTGCGAGATCGTTCACTTCATAACCCGCTAGGCAGCTATTACGCTACTAGTGCGGTCCCAATCTTTTCCTCCGCTAGGCAGCTATTACGCTACTAGTGCGAGATCGTTCACCTCATAACCCGCTAGGCAGCTATTACGCTACTAGTGCGGTCCTCATCTTTTCCTCCACTAGGCAGCTATTACGCTACTAGTGCGAGATCGTTCATTTCATAACCCACTAGGCAGCTATTACGCTACTAGTGCGGTCCCGCCGTTTTTCCTCCACTAGGCAGCTATTACGCTACTAGTGCGAGATCGTCACTCATAACCCGCTAGGCAGCTATTACGCTACTAGTGCGGTCCCAATCTTTCCTCCGCTAGGCAGCTAGCTATTACGTACTAGCGCGAGATCGTTCACCTCATAACCCGCTAGGCAGCTATTACGCTACTAGTGCGGTCCTCATCTTTTCCTCCACTAGGCAGCTATTACGCTACTAGTGCGAGATCGTTCATTTCATAACCCACTAGGCAGCTATTACGCTACTAGTGCGGTCCCGCCGTTTTTCCTCCACTAGGCAGCTATTACGCTACTAGCGCAGATCGTTCACCTCATAACCCGCTAGGCAGCTATTACGCTACTAGTGCGGTCCCGTCGTTTTTCCTCCGCTAGGCAGCTATTACGCTACTAGCGCGAGATCGTTCACTTCATAACCCGCTAGGCAGCTATTACGCTACTAGTGCGGTCCTCATCTTTTCCTCCACTAGGCAGCTATTACGCTACTAGTGCGAGATCGTTCACTTCATAACCCACTAGGCAGCTATTACGCTACTAGTGCGAGATCGTTCACTTCATAACCGCTGGGCAGCTATTACGCTACTAGTGCGGTCCCGTTGTTTTTCCTCCGCTAGGCAGCTATTACGCTACTAGCTAGTGCGAGATCGTTCACTTCATAACCCGCTAGGCAGCTATTACGCTACTAGTGTGGTCCCAATCTTTTCCTCCGCTAGGCAGCTATTACGCTACTAGCGCGAGATCGTTCACCTCATAACCCGCTAGGCAGCTATTACGCTACTAGTGCGGTCCCGTCGTTTTTCCTCCGCTAGGCAGCTATTACGCTACTAGCGCGAGATCGTTCACTTCATAACCCGCTAGGCAGCTATTACTCTACTAGCGCGGTCCTAATCTTTTCCTCCACTAGGCAGCTATTACGCTACTAGTACGGTACATAATCGAAGTATTATAGGCTCGTCATAAGTCCTATAGCTAGATGTCAAGAAGTCTAGTTGAGGCACTCCTAAGTCCTCGTACTTTCAATCGCATTCTAGGCCCGTCATAAGCCCTAGGACTGGATGTCAAGTGGTCCAGTTGAGGCTCTCCTAAGTCCTCGTGCACCCCCAAACCAACCTAATTGTTAGCATTCTAGGCTCGTTATAAGCCCTAGGACTGGATGTCAAGAGGTCCAGTTGAGGCTCGTAATAAGTCCTCGTGCATTCAGCTATCATATCATTGCCCATCACATTTACACATTATCTTCCTCGCGGTCGCATCTCAATGTTCCACAAAGCCGTAGTGAGAATTTTGGCGCCCCGTCAACCTTGATCCAATTCTGCAAAGGTTTGCAAAATTGAATCAAGGGAGCCATCTGTAGACACCAAAAATTCTCACCCCATAAAGAAAATCCCAAAAAAATAAAATAATAAATAGAATAAGAGGGTCGTCGCCTTTCTTTTCGAAACTTATTCATGTGTGTACCGAAATGAAACTGTCATTTTATGACAAATTTCTAAATCAATTTTCAAAACATTCGTTTTCAAACCTATCCCTTTTTGTTATTTTCTTATTTTACCATTTTATTTTATTTTATTATTTCATGTTAGTCAGCTCGGTTTTATTCACTTATTTATTTATTTGCCTATTCGTTTTGTTTTGGTTCATGCTATTTCATTATCAGTTTATTTTGTCTCATTCATTTCACTAATACCTTTACTTGTATTTTCTTTATTAGTACTTGCTTTATTTTCTCTTTATCATTATTATTTTTAGATTTATTTTCATCATTTTATGTACATTCTTACTATTATATTCTGTACGAGTATATATCGTTTTGTTGCTAATTCGACTAAACTTCCTTCTATTTCATTTTATTTTATTACTTGATTATTCCATCCTATTTACCATCACTTGTACATATCTAATTCAATTTCCTTTTTTTACGACATTCACTTGTATATTGTCATAGTAGTACCATTTCATTATTTCGTGTGTATTCCAAAGGAAACAATTCGTTACCTCATGACACCCTTTCGTCTTACTCCGTAATTCATTTAAACATTAGCCTTTTGTAGATTTTTCTCAATTAAGGTTAGAGTTAGTGTTATTTCTCATATTTAAATATCAAGTTCAGACATTGACATAACTGGTTAAGGGTATTGTAAAGGTTTGGGAAGACTCAGGTTCAAATCCTACCTATTACATTTTTTATGCTTGTTTCTTGTCTGTTGTCTTCTTTTCTAAACCCTAACCCCACCCTTGCCTATAAATACAACAAAAAAACGGACAAACCCTATTCCCAAGGGCAGCAAATATAGCCGTCTCCCCGATTATGTTCGCTCTTCTTCATTCTCAAGACAAACAGCCGCCTCCAACCTCGACCTGGGGATTGCAAAACACTCTCGATTTCCTCATCCTCTTCCATGGCTTCGTCACATAGTAGAACCCTTTTCCTTCATCACCTTGGAACCTACAAAAACATTCAAGCTCTACCTTCATTCTTTCACTCACGCAAGGAGGAAACAGCTACGGCTTCATTATTGCACTCACGCAAGGAAAGGAGCAGACAGCTTTGGCTTCATTCTTTCACTCACGGTAACATACAACAGCAAGGAACATAAGACTCTGGCCTCATTCTTTCATTCACGGTTATATACAATCCACACTGGCAGCAAGGAGCATACAGATTTTTTTTTCTTTCTTTTTTCTTCTTCATTCTCTTGTCACTGTAATTTGCGAACCTTGCTGGAGAAAACAATACATGCTACCCGCCTCCCTCCTCTTTAGTCACTGTAACTTTGCATCCTACCTGGCGAACAAGGCCTCTGTCATTTTCTTCCTCACGGTAACTTTACTCACCCCACTGAACGAACAAGCAACATACAAGCTCCATATGCCATTATCTTCTTCACGGTATTTTTGCACACCCTGCTGGCGAACAAGAAAATCATGGTTCTGCACCCATTTTCATTCTCCTCACTCCCGTCGGTTTTGCAACCCATATTGTCGAACAAAAATATGCTGCTCTGCACCTCCTACATCTCACTGCACAGAAGCCGGCGAACAAGAAAATACATGCTCTGCGCCTGCTTCATCTTTTCACGAAGCAAGCAAATAACATACAGGCTCGCCCCCTCTCTTCATCTCCCTCACGGTGATTTTGCAAAACCCCACACTGGGCATCGACCTGGCAAACAAGGAACGCGCGCTCCTGCCTCTTTCTCTTTCAGTGTCGCTGGTGAACAAGGAAGTCCATCATCTGAGAGAGTGCATTCGAATCGAGAGGTTCATCGTCTGAAAACAAAGAGAAAAACCCACGTTCTGAATGCTCCAAAATCATTACCCAAAGCTTCATCTCCGAGATTATCCTACTCCTTGTAATCTACTGAAGGACGTGCATAAACTCTTGCTTGCTCAAATTCTTTTGGCCTTGTCCGCAGAGGAGATGGATAGCAGAGCCAATGACTTCGTCAGGAATCACCTATGCAAGTGTCGTAAAAAGGTGCACAGAGAACAGGATGATCTTTTTTTTTTTCTTTTCTGTTGTTGGGCATAAGCCTCGCATGAAAGCATTCTTCTCAGTTTTAATTTCTTTTGAAAGATGATACTCCAGTTTTAAGTCAAACTTGCAGATCCCAGACGAGAAGCTGTGCTATTGTTCTCTCTGTGATTGATGCTCATTCTTTATTAAATCCTTTTCGAAGTATATATGAAGCCCCAGTACATTAAACTGAATTCGAGATTATGTCGCATGGTTGGAAGTTAACATGTTCCCTGTATATCACCTCTCTGTATATATGTCGGTCTCATCTTAATTTCTTGGGGTCTCTAGGTCCCACATGGACCCGATGCGAAGCAATTTACATGTGTTCAGGCTAGAAACCGTTTGAGCGTCACTGTTGTTATGTTGGCCTCTTCGATCGATTTTGGTTCTCACCGTTCTTTTTGTACAGGAAATCCAGAGGGTGTCCATCATAGATTGAATATGTTCACAGTCCAATCTTCCTGTTTATCTTCATTACTTCTTCTTGGGTTTTTTTTAGATGAATGCTTTTGATTCTTTCTTTTGATTGTGAACATATATGTTCCTTTCCCTTATGAACATCCCCCGTTTGGTGGGATTGGAAGTGCATCGGAATCGATGACTATGTTTGCTGTTGACTAATTTGGTTTCTTTTTAGTTCACAAGGAAGGAGCATAGTGGATCGACTTCCTTTTCATACCTGTCTCGGTATGAGACTTGGTCAATGTCGTATTGTGTTGTACACTATGACAAACCTGCTCCCTTCATTGTCTGGTTGGGTTCGATTATTGTTGAATCGTATCTTCTGCTCAGCTAGAAGATGATGATCTTCTTCCCTTTTTTTCCTTTAATGCATGCGCAACTGTATACAGGTTTTTAGCCATCTATGTTTGATTTTACAAGTAACTGGTTTGATTTCTGTCGCTCTCTTCTTCGATTATTGTAGGGGTATTTTGATGTGTCTTCATTCGGTAACAATTCTAACCTTATATTTTCACATCATTATGTTCAGCAGTGAATATGTCATTAATCTCTCGTTTTTTACATTAGCTTGTATATGTTCTTTTTCTGCCATGTCTTTTTTAAATCCGATTGAGGCTTAAGGCTATTTGAAGCTTGTCTTTCCTTCGAACTGGTGAATAGCGGAAGAGCATGAAGAGAAATCTGTTTAATCACACTGTTCCAGTTTGGCACTAATTACATTAGATTTCAGTTCGCATATCTTTTTGGCAAAATATGACAACCCACCCAAATTTACTTTCGCTCTTCATAAGAAACTTTGGATGGGAATTTTATTTATTCAAATTTCTTTACTTCACTATGGGACCAATCCCAAAAACACTCTATGACTTCCTTTGCTTTGTGACTTGACCGAGGTACACACGTATTGGATTGTACATGAGTTGATATTTGCACGTGCGAGCTGCTCGGAATGACTTTGGGCTTTACGACAACTCATCATTGCTAGGAGTGCTTGTTGATTACACATAGCTAAGACAGAATGATGAGCTGATTCGGCTGGGACTTCTTTTTTTGATTGAGTGCTAAACCGGGGGGCAAGCCACCCCGTAGGTTGGTTTTCTATCACCTACATCTTCCCTTGATCATGACCAACAACACGTTTACATTTCTAGCATCACTATTTGCTCCATGTGCATAGATTTGATTTGAGAAATTGATTCAAAGCATGATTCTAGTTTGATCTTCACTTGAAACCAACTCATTTAATTGCAAAGTCTTGCTTTGTTATGCTATTCTCATTGTCTTAACATCATCCTCAATTTTTATAGCGGTTCTGTTTTGCCTCTGTTATGCTTTCATCGCTTTCGCTCCATTGTATATGCTCCATTGTACATGTGTTATCTTGCTTCTATGCCCTTCTCGCAACCCTGCAATTGATTGATTCGTTAATCCTGACCTCTATCTAAGCCCTAGTTATTTACCCTATAGAACCTTTTTACTGACAGAAAAGTTTTGGGATGTATTATCGCTCCACGCCTAACGGGTCTCTCATTCGTTTCGTGGGGCAATAATCTCCTATAACTTCATAAAATACCTTAACCACCATTATATGTATATAAGAACAAAAACTTCAAAAAAACAAGCCCTTAAGGCCATTTTATGAGGGCTTAGGATGCGAAATCACCCCATGCCTAGCGGGTCTCTCATCCGTTTTATGTGGGTGGAATCCTCCTTTGCCCTCAACACACCCATAATCAAGAGTTAATAAACCAATAAATCAATCTCTTTCACTTGTTAATATCTCACAAATCAAGCCCAATTTTCAGTCCAATCTTAAATAAGGCCCAAAAATCCAAATCAGACCCATGACCCAATGTGGCTCAATTTTCAGCCCGATCTCAAATAAGACCCTAAAGCTCATCTGGTCTAAAGGCCCAGTTTAGTCCAAAATCAATAAGGCCTATTTGACCCAATTTTCAGAGATCCAAAACAAAAACCCAATTTGAGGCCCAACCCAAAATCTCAACTTTGGCCCAACAAGTCCAAAATGAGTCACAAGCTCAAAACATCCACATAAATCATTTCAACTCATCTCTACTTCCAAAAATCAGCCCACTTCGGGTCCAAAAACCAATTCAGGCCCAAAACACCAAGCAAGGCCGAATAGGGTCCAAAAGCCCAACCAAGACCCAAATCAAGCCAAGAGCCCAAGCTTGACCAAGGCTCGAGTCCAACTTTGACCAAGGCCCGAACTTTGACCCTGACCCAACCCAAGTCTAACTTTGACTCGACCCAACATTGACCAATCCAACTTTGACCTGAGCTTTGACCAAGCTAACTTCGACCCAACATTGACCAATCCAACTTTGACCTGAGCTTTGACCAAGCTAACTTTGACCCAACTTTGACCGGCCCACTTTGACCTTGACTAAGCGTTGACTTTGACCAAAGTTTGATTATTTCAACTTTAACCAACCCGAACTTTAACCCGACCCGTCTTCCAATCCGGGCCCAAATTCAATTCAATTCAAGCCCAATCCAAATTCAATTCAACTCCATACTCATTCAAATCCAAACCCAATTCAATTTCAAACTCATTCAAATCCAAATTCATTTCAATTCCAGTTCAAATCAACATTCATTCAACCCCGATTCATCTTCGATTTCAACTCAATTTCAATTCTCTTCCAATTTCTTCTACACTCTAAATGTCTCATAGACCCGAACGTCTCACAGACTTTGTCATTCCAATGATTCGAATGTCTCACAGACCTGAGCGTCTCACATACCCGAGCGTTTCACAGACCCAAGCGTCTCACAGACTTCGACATCCCAAGATTTCAAACGTCTCACAGACCCGAGCGTCTCACAGACCTTGATATCCCATATCTCCCATTACATGAACATCTCCCTTCTCCAAATGTCTCATAGACCCGAGCGTCTCACAGACTAACCCCTCAAACATCTCAAAAATCTCCAAAAACCACCAAAATCACCTGAACTACGTAAGGTCTGATCTCAACAGGAAGTTGAGTACGTAGGCAACCCACACAGGGTGCGACCCCACATCGATCAAAATGCTATTTTTCACTCAGCCATCTCACCTCTAAACAACCCCGTATCGTCTCACAGACCCGAGTGTCTCACAGACTTTGTTATCCCAATGATTCGAATGTCTCACGACCCGAACATCTCACAGACCCGAGCGTCTCACAGATTCGAGCATCTCACAGACTTCGACATCTCAAGGTTTCAAACGTCTCATGGACCCGAGCGTCTCACAAACTACCCTTCAAATCCGAAACTTCAAACATCTCCAAAACCGTGAACTACGTAAGGTCTGATCTCAACATGGAGTTGAGTACGTAGGCAGCCCATCTAGGGCGCGACCCATTCCAAACAAAAAACCATTTCCCCTTCTGAGGTGGCTTATATCTCTCAAAACACTCAAACCTTCTTCGGTTCCCATAAACTTCAAACCATCAGGCACTAAGTCTTGTTTATTCACTCAACCTCAGACTTTCCCATTTCTCATTCTACACTCATCCGAATTCACCCACCCCTTTTCTGGGTGCTAGCCTGACAGAAAAGCTCACCTCATCCACTATCTTTCTCTCCTCGTCCTAATCCTATCCTTTGGCTTTAAATTGAATCTCTCTAAAAAGGTTTTGAAAGAAGACAATCCTGACAATTGGAGACCGAGGTTTCCTCGGGCACCAATCCAAAGTCGTGGTCGTTGCCACTTCTGAGGGGTGTAACCCAGTGCGAACCCAACATAGAATCTCTGTAAATGACCAGATAAGTCCTATCCATAGGCAACAATCTCAGAGTCAACTAACGGTTCTTAGAACCCTTCTCCTCCCTTCCTAGTTCTTTAGGTCAAACTAGGTGGCGACTCTAGTCAATTCCGCCTTATAGAGGCATAAGTCCGCGTGGGCCCATCGAGAGCGGGTGTAGTGTTCACTTACACTCCCCTTATGCTTTCTGGGAAAGACGGACGATTTAGTAGGTATTTGAGGGTTGCCAGAATAACGGGTTTCCACCCTCCACAGAATGGCAATTTCTAGGATCTAGGCTTTTAGTCAGACCATATTTAGATAGACCCCCCTCATACCGAAAAATCACCCTCCACAGAATGGCGACTCTGCTGGGGAAAACTTGAGTAAGTTTTTCTCACAAAACTTGGTCAAGGAAGACTGAACTCCATTTAAAATTGTTGGGACTTCCGCTCTTCTTTCAAAACCTTCAAGAGATTCTTTTCAAAGCCTTTAGGATTATTCTACTCCACACTTAGAGTGTGTACCTGATGAGGACAGTTAGGACTTGATAGATCCTCAGCAAACAGGACAACAATTGGGTTAATGATTAGCTCACGATTAGAAAGAGACACTTAGGACTAAATGAAGCTAACTTCCCTTTAGGTTAATAAATAACCAATTTGGAATCACTAATCTCAAGATAAAACACTTAGTACATAGGTGGTGCTAACTTCATTTGGTTTATTTACTTGCATATTTATATTGCGATTGTGGGGTGCATGGGTGGGTAGCTTAGGACATGCATTCCTCTGTGTCACCCGATTTACCCACGATGTCACGGGATCCCGACCGGTCCACGGTTGATTCCCCATGAGCTAGGGTCACTCTCTCAGTGAACAAACCCACGAGGCGGTACGATCTCCGATCAACACCTCAGGCTCATGATCCAAAAATATCCTCCATTATCCGAGTCAAAGCCAGCATATAGTGAACTCTGAGCTTTCAGTGTCCAGCTACCTGATCCGGTGTCTAAGACGGGTTTATGGGAGTCACCCCTTGTATGCCGCCTGTCTGACCGTCCTTCTGCCTTACCCTGAAGATTGTATGGGCTCAGTTCTCCATTATTCACCTGCACCACGAGTGTCTCTAAAGCCCAATGTCACGCTATACGTCCATAGAGGATCCCGTATTTACTGGATACCCACACATGGCACAACGTAGTCAGTGAATAATTTGGACTTTAGACACACTTGACCGTGCAGGTGACGAGGTTCCCATACAATACTTCCCCGAGTTTTCCGAAAAGTGGGGTGTTGTCGGATCATCACTGGCCGTGGCGTATGTTTCCTTATCATCTCGGGTGTCCTGACCTTTCGAACTTAAGCACTCCGGACTTTCTTGATGACATGCCCCACAAAGGCATAGCAGAGAAAAAACCCTGAGAGATGATAGTGAAGGGACGATGGTTCCCCCGGTGAGACGGAATCATAATTGACCTGGAAAGTGATTATCCCAACACTAAAACTTACAGCTCCACATCAAATATAGCCACGATTTACTTTATGCTATACATGTGTGCAAACCACTTTTTCAAACCAGTCTGTTTTAGAACGTTCGGAATTCTCTTTCACATATCTTTTAAAGAGGTTTTGCAAGCTCGTTCAATTTAAAGTCTCACCTTAGTTTTGCTCCCAAGCATTTGGGGTTTTAAAACCCGTCACTTCATCCTTTAAAACCTTGTTATTTCCAAAACGATTTTCAGAAACAGATTTCAAAAACCTACTTTTCACAAACGAATTTTGAAACTACATTTTTCACGGATGTTATTTCAAAATAGTTTTCAAAAATAGTTTTAAACTCATTTCCACAAATGTATTTCAAATAAATGATTTAGTCCCCATGTTGTGACCTGCTATTTTTGAAGTTCAACCCACCTTCAAGAGCAGCGGTCATTACCGTGGAGCGTACTAGTCATTTCGTGTTTTCACAAAAGTGGTGGATTTTCACAAAGATTTTATGCTCGATCATTCACCTTTCCTTTCTCAAAAAACGCCCCTCGTTTTCCTCTTCGGAGCAGATGGAGCGCATGAAGATCGACAACAACAGTTCGAACTGAAAATCAGAGGAGCACCAACTCGAGTCGAGCAACATGAAGACCAGTAACGACCGTTCGAGTCTGAAGCTGCTGAGGGTCAAAAGATCACCAACCAGTTTCTCTTGATCATGGTGTCACCTTGCTGCCCGAACCCGAAGATGAGCGAACGACCAATCAAGAGCCCACACACGACAAGCAGCAGTCAGAAGCTCGAAGATCAAGTAAAAGAGTTCAGAAGAAGTTTATCTCTAATTCCCCCTTTAATGACTTTTTAGAATTGATGTATAGGTTTTTCCCTATGATTCTTTTCTCTCTTGTCCATTTCTAAATAAATTGTATGTATAGGTTCATTCCCTCTGAATTTATTTAGATCAATGTGTATAGGGTTCCCCACTCCCTACTTTATTTGCGAATGACCGAGCATCAAAATTCCTACCGAGAGAATCCACCACTTCGAAAACACGTGTTTTAAAAAAACTTTTTTCTAAAACTTGATTTCTTTTAGCACATACGATTTGCTTCTTTCCATTTCCGATCAGTTCACATTCATTAATCATGCATGAATCACGCTCACCTCAGAAAATTGCATAACCACATGTTGCATTCCCAACAAATCACACACAAGCATTCATCCCATTTTTTCAAAGCATGCTAACATTCACATTTGTCATATTCTTTTTCTGTTATAATGATGTTGTGTTTGCAGGTGATAACCCGCGTTTACCCATGAGTGACAGCATGACCCTCGAAGCGATAGCAAGAAATACCAGAGATTCAAACATTTTCCCATTCAGCTACCATGTACATAGAGACCAACAACAACAAAAAAGCAAATCCCTAAAAAAAAACTGTACATCCGAAAATCCAAAAACATTGTACATCAAAAAAAAAAACAAAAAAAAATCATACCTTCAAAAATCCCAAAAATACAGTCACTGTCATATCGCGGGACCACCATGCAGTGGGAGTGGTCACTCCCTAAAATTCCAAAGCCCAGGAGCTAATCATCATCCGAATACCATTTTGAAACAGTTTCTCTCACATCGTGCCCAGCATTTAGACCATCTTCAGGCCGACATTGACGGGATGAGCTTCATGGATCATCAACTGGAATCGACTCAAGCGAGACTAGGTGTAGTCTCACCGCTCATGCATTGCATAAAAAACATTCAATCAAAGTTCAAAAGTCAACCGTTTCCATCATCATTTTCATAATCTCATGCATCCTATGCGTAGTAATTCCATATTACCACACAATATATTGCACTGTAGATAGTTGCATTTGCATACTCCCGTATCGAAACGTCGCCTTTGGCAAAAATCTTGATTGATTGTTTGAATAGAGTGCGTGAACCGCTAAACTCTCGACTCGTCAAGGAACACAAGGGTCAAATCAAAATCAGCACCACAAACCAAGTGAGTAGTGTGCGAAGAGCAGTATTTTCTCTTGAATTTCAAATGAGGGTATTGGACCATCCACTGAGTGATGAGGGAAGATAGAGCGAGTCCATAGAGGTAAAACCATGAGTGACATGTGCATTTCTTCATCACATAGAGAGGCACAATACATAGTGAGATCAATGTCGATATACAGGATACGAACTGTGATTCATGCAAAGATCTGAGAATAGTAAGAAAACAATCATTGACTAATGAGAATGACGAGGCACTTAGGAATAAAAATCTCCACAAAACCAAAAATCTTTGATTGCCCTGTACATAACCCTTTAGTGAGCCCCGCTGAGCCTTTCATGAAAAACTCTTTCTTTAGAAACTCCACAACATGCCAACCCACGTACATATACTTACTTGCCCTTGGAACAGAGGATCTCTAAGGAGCCGGAGCCATGGCCCCTCCCCACCATCTTTCACAAACACAATAAATGAAATGTTTGAAGAAATCAGTGAGTCAATGCAACTCTCTCCAAAGCCAAACACCAAAAAAGAACACCAAAAATGTTCACGAAGATCGATGAGTCAGTGTAACTCCAAAGCTCAAAGCCAAAATACAAAGCAGAGAATGCTTGAGAAAGTTGATGAGCCAAATGCAAAATGAGAAGAAAGTTCAAATCGAACACCAGAAGAGGCAAGAAGAAGAAATCCAATCAGAAGGACCAATGATGTCCCGATGAAATCAATGAAGGTTATCAAAACCAGTCTAATCATTCCACCCACGGCGAAGGCGAAACATATCCTCTGTTGCACAAAAACTCCACAATTCCCAAATAAATCCGCCAGTCCCATGTGACATACATCATACCCCTCAGCCCCGTTATAACCCAATAAAAGACCTCTGACTCGTTAGTTGATGAGCGTTAACTGAAAAGTATCGGATCTGAAACATGAATCATAAGCTTCATACTTGTTATCAACATGTCCCGTCATCCCAAAGGGACCATGAGTGGAAGAGTGTGACCTTACCCACAAGGTCTTTCGAGTGCGAGTGACTCTTTGATCGAAGCACCAAATCATAAACAGCTAACCCCATTGCAATTGAGGAATTTGTGAGGATTGGAAAGTCCAGAACCTCAAAAAGGAATTCTAAGGAAAATACTGCTCCGAGCATCGAGAGTATCATCACATCATTTATCACACACGACCATACTCACGAGAGATTGACCCACATCCCTCCATGAGAGGAAAGTGATTCACGCCTTCGAGCTCAACAATCACTCGTGATCGAACCGAAGATATCTTATATTCGTAAGCCTCATATTAATAGAGATAGGACCGTACCTTCTCTCGAAAAACTGCACATGCATTTTGCATCTCTTCTTGCATTTAGTATTTGCATGCATCATAACCACTTCATTTTCAACATCCGACTGGTAAGAACTCCACCCAGTCTCGCTGAAAGTCGACTTCAGTTGCAGTTGTTGAAGCATAACTTTTGATGTCAACCAGAGCCATCCCGAGCCATCATCGAGCTATATCTTGCCTCTTCGGAGCCATCCCGGGCTATCACCGAGCTACATCGAACCATTCAAGAGCTATCCGGAGCCACACGAAGACCATCTCGGAGCCATCCACTGCCATACTCAATCCCTATCGACACCGCTTCTAAATCCAATCTGGAGCCATGCGAGAGCCATCCTCAAAACTTTGAGACCATCCCTAAAGCTACACACTGGCCATCCCAATAGTATGAGAACAATATGAGAGCCACCTCAAACGGAGCCATTTTGTCACCAGGGCCTTGCCTACAAAGTTTCGAACTACGTATGGTCTGATCTCAATACAGAATTGAGTACGTAGCAGCCCGCCAAGGGTACGACCACCTCGAAGGCGACAATCCCCTTTCACTCCTCGCTATCATCAAACAGAGCATCCCGAATCATGACGGAGCCATCCCGGAGCCATGATCAGGACTACACCAAAGACATCCAACCATGTTTGGTTATTCAGAATGATAACAAGTCCACCCACAGCAAATCCATCAGATGGAGCCAACCGATCAGTCACCTCGAACTTCAACAACCGCATCAAGACCATCGACCATTCTCAAGTTCACTGCCATATCAAAACCCACCAACCACCCCGGACCGTTGGCCACACCAGAGCCATCAGTGCATACCAGAGCCATCGGCGTAACCCGGAGCGACCACTGCATACCGGAGCCATCAACACACACCGGAGCCATCATTTCATACCGGAGAAATCAGTGCAAACAGGAGCAACCAATGCATGCTAGAGCCACCAATACATGCCAAGTCATCTCAAAGTTTTGAAGCACCTGTGGAACCATCAGCTCACACGAAAATCTACATCCACAAATAGGGAGTTTGATTCAATTAATACATCGGTTAATCACCTCACATCACATATCATCTGCATATACCCACAAAATTTGCTCACTATCTAATGCATCTTCACACCCGCTAGACAGCTATTGCGCTACTAGTGCGGTCGAATTTTTCATTTTACACCTGCTAGACAGCTATTGCGCTACTAGTACGGTCGCCTTTCGTTTACACCGCTAGGCAGCTATTGCGCTACTAGTGCGGTCGACTTTTCATTTTACACCCGCTAGACAGCTATTGCGCTACTAGTGCGGTCGAATTTTTCATTTTACACCTGCTAGACAGCTATTGCGCTACTAGTACGGTCGCCTTTCGTTTACACCCGCTAGGCAGCTATGCGCTACTAGTGCGGTCGACTTTTCATTTCACACCTGCTAGACAGCTATTGCGCTACTAGTACGGTCGCCTTTCGTTTTACACCCGCTAGGCAGCTATTGCGCTACTAGTGCGGTCGACTTTCATTTTACACCCGCTAGACAGCTATTGCGCTACTAGTGCGGTCGAATTTTTCATTTTACACCTGCTAGACAGCTATTGCGCTACTAGTACGGTCGCTTTTCGTTTTACACCCGCTAGGCAGCTATTGCGCTACTAGTGCGGTCGACTTTTCATTTTACACCCGCTAGACAGCTATTGCGCTACTAGTGCGGTCGAATTTTCTTTAACTGCTAGACAGCTATCGCGCTACTAGTACGGTCGCCTTTCATTTGACCACTAGGCAGCTATTACGCTACTAGTGCGGTCCCGCCTTTTTCCGCCACTAGCAGCAGCTATTACGCTACTAGTGCGAGATTGTTCATTTCATAACCCACTAGGCAGCTATTACGCTACTAGTGCGGTCCGCCGTGTTTTCCTCCACTAGGCAGCTATTACGCTACTAGTGCGAGATCGTTCATTTATAACCCACTAGGCAGCTATTACGCTACTAGTGCGGTCCCGCCCTTTCCGCCACTAGGCAGCTATTACGCTACTAGTGCGAGATTGTTCATTTCATAACCCACTAGCAGCTATTACGCTACTAGTGCGGTCCCGCCGTTTTTCCTCCACTAGGCAGCTATTACGCTACTAGTGCGAGATCGTTCACTTCATAACCCGCTAGGCAGCTATTACGCTACTAGTGCGGTCCCTCTTTTCCTCCGCTAGGCAGCTTTACGCTACTAGCGCGAGATCGTTCACCTCATAACCCGTAGGCAGCTATTACGCTACTAGTGCGGTCCTCATCTTTCCTCCACTAGGCAGCTATTACGCTACTAGTGCGAGATCGTTCATTTCATAACCCACTAGGCAGCTATTACGCTATAGTGCGGTCCCGCCGTTTTTCCTCCACTAGGCAGCTATTACGCTACTAGTGCGAGATCGTTCACTTCATAACCCGCTAGGCAGCTATTACGCTACTAGTGCGGTCCCAATCTTTTCCTCCGCTAGGCAGCTATTACGCTACTAGCGCGAGATCGTTCACCTCATAACCCGCTAGGCAGCTAACGCTACTAGTGCGGTCCTCATCTTTTCCTCCACTAGGCAGCTATTACGCTACTAGTGCGAGATCGTTCATTTCATAACCCACTAGGCAGCTATTACGACTAGTGCGGTCCCGCCGTTTTTCCTCCACTAGCAGCTATTACGCTACTAGTGCGAGATCGTTCACTTCATAACCCGCTAGGCAGCTATTACGCTACTAGTGCGGTCCCAATCTTTTCCTCCGCTAGGCAGCTATTACGCTACTAGCGCGAGATCGTTCACCTCATAACCCGCTAGGCAGCTATTACGCTACTAGTGCGGTCCTCATCTTTTCCTCCACTAGGCAGCTATTACGCTACTAGTGCGAGATCGTTCATTTCATAAACCACTAGGCAGCTATTACGCTACTAGTGCGGTCCCGCCGTTTTTCCTCCACTAGGCAGCTATTACGCTACTAGTGCGAGATCGTTCACTTCATAACCCGCTAGGCAGCTATTACGCTACTAGTGCGGTCCCAATCTTTCCTCCGCTAGGCAGCTATTACGCTATAGCGCGAGATCGTTCACTCATAACCCCTAGGCAGCTATTACGCTACTAGTGCGGTCCCATCTTTCCTCCCATAGGCAGCTATTACGTACGCTACTAGTGCGAGATCGTTCATTTCATAACCCATAGGCAGCTATTACGCTACTAGTGCGTCCGCCGTTTTTCCTCCACTAGGCAGCTATTACGCTACTAGTGCGAGATCGTTCACTTCATAACCCGCTAGGCACTATTACGTACTAGTGCGGTCCGTCTTTTCCTCCGCTAGGCAGCTATTACGCTACTAGCGCGAGATCGTTCACCTCATAACCCGCTAGGCAGCTATTACGCTACTAGTGCGGTCCTCGTTTTTTCCTCCACTAGGCAGCTATTACGCTACTAGTGCGAGATCGTTCACTTCATAACCCGCTAGGCAGCTATTCTACTATAGGTACATCGTCGTCCATATTTTCCTCCTAGTGCAGCCTTATTTACTATCCTTGCTTTACCACTTAGTATCTAGTCTTTTCTATTTTACTATTACTTGCTATTACGCTACTAGTGCGAGATCGTCACTTCATAAACCGCTGGGCAGCTATTACGCTACTAGTGCGGTCCGTTGTTTTTCCTCCGCTAGGCAGCTATTACGCTACTAGTGCGAGATCGTTCACTTCATAACCCGCTAGGCAGCTATTACGCTACTAGTGCGGTCCCAATCTTTTCCTCCGCTAGGCAGCTATTACGCTACTAGCGCGAGATCGTTCACCTCATAACCCGCTAGGCAGCTATTACGCTACTAGTGCGGTCCCGTCGTTTTTCCTCCGCTAGGCAGCTATTACGCTACTAGCGCGAGATCGTTCTTCATAACCCGCTAGGCAGCTATTACTCTACTAGCGCGGTCCTAATCTTTTCCTCCACTAGGCAGCTATTACGCTACTAGTACGGTACATAATCGAAGTATTATAGGCTCGTCATAAGTCCTATAGCTAGATGTCAAGAAGTCTAGTTGAGGCACTCCTAAGTCCTCGTACTTTCAATCGCATTCTAGGCCCGTCATAAGCCCTAGGACTGGATGTCAAGTGGTCCAGTTGAGGCTCTCCTAAGTCCTCGTGCACCCCCAAACCAACCTAATTGTTAGCATTCTAGGCTCGTTATAAGCCCTAGGACTGGATGTCAAGAGGTCCAGTTGAGGCTCGTAATAAGTCCTCGTGCATTCAGCTATCATATCATTGCCCATCACATTTACACATTATCTTCCTCGCGGTGCATCTCAAGTTCCACAAAGCCGTAGTGAGAATTTTGGCGCCCCGTCAACCTTGATCCAATTCTGCCCCGTAGTGAGAATTTTTGGCGCCCCTCAAACCTTGATCAAAATTATTGGTTGGGTTTGTTTGTTTTTGGTTTTGTGTGGTTGTTTCTTGGTGGTTGTGAGGCAAAGGTTTGCAACATATTGAATCAAGGGGAGCCATCTGTGACACCAAAAAATTCTCACCCCATAAAGAAATCCCCAAAAAATAAAATAATAAATAGAATAAGAGGGTCGTCGCCTTTCTTTTCGAACCTTATTCATGTGTGTACCGAATGAAACTGTCATTTTATGACAAATTTTCTAATCAATTTCAAAACATTCGTTTTCAAACCTATCCCTTTTTGTTATTCTTATTTACCATTTTATTTTATTTATTATTTCATGTTAGTCAGCTCGGTTTTGATTCACTTATTATTTATTTGCCTATTCGTTTTGTTTTGGTTCATGCTATTTCATTATCAGTTTATTTTGTCTCATTCATTTCACTAATACCTTTACTTGTATTTTCTTTATTAGTACTTGCTTTATTTTCTCTTTATCATTATTATTTTTAGATTTATTGTCATCATTTTATGTACATTCTTACTATAATTCTGTACGAGTTATATCGTTTTGTTGCTAATTCGACTAAACTTCCTTCTATTTCATTTTATTTTATTACTTGATATTCCATCCATTTACCATCACTTGTACATATCTAATTCAATTTCCTTTTTTTACGACATTCACTTGTATATTGTCATGTAGTACCATTTCATTATTTCGTGTGTATTCCAAGGAAACAATTCGTTACCTCATGACACCTTTCGTCTTACTCCGTAATCATTTAAACATTAGCCTTTTGTAGATTTTCTCAATTAAGGTTAGAGTATGTTATTTCTCATATTTAAATATCAAGTTCAGACATTGACATAACTGGTTAAGGGTATTGTAAAGGTTTGAGAAGACTCAGGTTCAAATCCTACCTATTACATTTTTATGCTTGTTTCTTGCTGTTGTCTTCTTTTCTAAACCCTAACCCACCCTTGCCTATAAATACAACAAAAAAACGGACAAACCCTATTCCAAGGGCAGCAAATATAGCCGTCTCCCCGAGATTATGTTCGCTCTCATCTCTCAAGACAAACAGCCGCCTCCAACCTCGACCTGGGGATTGCAAAACACTCTCGATTTTCCTCATCCTCTTCCATGGCTTCGTCACATAGTAGAACCCTTTTCCTTCATCACTTGGAACCTACAAAAACATTCAAGCTCTACCTTCATTCTTTCACTCACGCAAGGAGGAAACAGCTACGGCTTCATTATTGCACTCACGCAAGGAGCAGACAGCTTTGGCTTCATTCTTTCACTCACGGTAACATACAACAGCAAGGAACATAAGACTCTGGCCTCATTCTTTCATCACGGTTATATACAATCCACACTGGCAGCAAGGAGCATACAGATTTTTTTTTCTTCTTTTTTTTTCTTCATTCTCTTGTCACTGTAATTTGCGAACCTTGCTGGAGAAACAATACATGCTACCCGCCTCCCTCCTCTTTAGTCACTGTTAACTTTGCATCCTACCTGGCGAACAAGGCCTCTGTCATTTTTCTTCCTCACGGTAACTTTACTCACCCCACTGAACGAACAAGCAACATACAAGCTCCATATGCCATTATCTTCTTCACGGTATTTTTGCGCACCCTGCTGGCGAACAAAGAAAATCATGGTTCTGCACCCATTTTCATTCTCCTCACTCCCGTCGGTTTTGCACCCATATTGTCGAACAAAAATATGCTGCTCTGCACCTCCTACATCTCACTGCACAGAAGCCGGCGAACAAGAAAATACATGCTCTGCGCCTGCTTCATCTTTTCACGAAGCAAGCAAATAACATACAGGCTCGCCCTCTCTTCATCTCCCTCACGGTGATTTTGCAAAACCCCAACTGGCAATCGACCTGGCAAACAAGGAACGCGCGCTCCTGCCTCTTTCTCTTCAGTGTCGCTGGTGAACAAGGAAGTCCATCATCTGAGAGTGCATTCGAATCGAGAGGTTCATCGTCTGAAAACAAAGAGAAAACCACGTTCTGAATGCTCCAAAATCATTACCCAAAGCTTCATCTCCGAGATTATCCTACTCCTTGTAATCTACTGAAGGACGTGCATAAACTCTTGCTTGCTCAAATTCTTTTGGCCTTGTCCGCAGAGGAGATGGATAGCAGAGCCAATGACTTCGTCAGGAATCACCTATGCAAGTGTCGTAAAAAGGTGCACAGAGAACAGGATGATCTTTTTTTTTCTTTTCTGTTGTTGGGCATAAGCCTCGCATGAAAGCATTCTTCTCAGTTTTAATTTCTTTTGAAAGATGATACTCCAGTTTTAAGTCAAACTTGCAGATCCCAGACGAGAAGCTGTGCTATTGTTCTCTCTGTGATTGATGCTCATTCTTTATTAAATCCTTTTCGAAGTATATATGAAGCCCCAGTACATTAAACTGAATTCGAGATTATGTCGCATGGTTGGAAGTTAACATGTTCCCTGTATATCACCTCTCTGTATATATGTCGGTCTCATCTTAATTTCTTGGGGTCTCTAGGTCCCACATGGACCCGATGCGAAGCAATTTACATGTGTTCAGGCTAGAAACCGTTTGAGCGTCACTGTTGTTATGTTGGCCTCTTCGATCGATTTTGGTTCTCACCGTTCTTTTTGTACAGGAAATCCAGAGGGTGTCCATCATAGATTGAATATGTTCACAGTCCAATCTTCCTGTTTATCTTCATTACTTCTTCTTTGGGTTTTTTTAGATGAATGCTTTTGATTCTTTCTTTTGATTGTGAACATATATGTTCTTTCCCTTATGAACATCCCCCGTTTGGTGGGATTGGAAGTGCATCGGAATCGATGACTATGTTTGCTGTTGACTAATTTGGTTTTCTTTTTAGTTCACAAGGAAGGAGCATAGTGGATCGACTTCCTTTTCATACCTGTCTCGGTATGAGACTTGGTCAATGTCGTATTGTGTTGTACACTATGACAAACCTGCTCCCTTCATTGTCTGGTTGGGTTCGATTATTGTTGAATCGTATCTTCTGCTCAGCTAGAAGATGATGATCTTCTTCCCTTTTTTTCCTTTAATGCATGCGCAACTGTATACAGGTTTTTAGCCATCTATGTTTGATTTTACAAGTAACTGGTTTGATTTCTGTCGCTCTCTTCTTCGATTATTGTAGGGGTATTTTGATGTGTCTTCATTCGGTAACAATTCTAACCTTATATTTTCACATCATTATGTTCAGCAGTGAATATGTCATTAATCTCTCGTTTTTACATTAGCTTGTATATGTTCTTTTTCTGCCATGTCTTTTTTAAATCCGATTGAGGCTTAAGGCTATTTGAAGCTTGTCTTTCCTTCGAACTGGTGAATAGCGGAAGAGCATGAAGAGAAATCTGTTAATCACACTGTTCCAGTTTGGCACTTATTACATTAGATTTCAGTTCGCATATCTTTTTGGCAAAATATGACAACCCACCCAAATTTACTTTCGCTCTTCATAAGAAACTTTGGATGGGAATTTTATTTATTCAAATTTCTTTACTTCACTATGGGACCAATCCAAAAACACTCTATGACTTCCTTTGCTTTGTGACTTGACCGAGGTACACACGTATTGGATTGTACATGAGTTGATATTTGCACGTGCGAGCTGCTCGGAATGACTTTGGGCTTTACGACAACTCATCATTGCTAGGAGTGCTTGTTGATTACACATAGCTAAGACAGAATGATGAGCTGATTCGGCTGGGACTTTTTTTGATTGAGTGCTAAACCGGGGGGCAAGCCACCCCGTAGGTTGGTTTTCTATCACCTACATCTTCCCTTGATCATGACCAACAACACGTTTACATTTCTAGCATCACTATTTGCTCCATGTGCATAGATTTGATTTGAGAAATTGATTCAAAGCATGATTCTAGTTTGATCTTCACTTGAAACCAACTCATTTAATTGCAAAGTCTTGCTTTGTTATGCTATTCTCATTGTCTTAACATCATCCTCAATTTTTATAGCGGTTCTGTTTTGCCTCTGTTATGCTTTCATCGCTTTCGCTCCATTGTATATGCTCCATTGTACATGTGTTATCTTGCTTCTATGCCCTTCTCGCAACCCTGCAATTGATTGATTCGTTAATCCTGACCTCTATCTAAGCCCTAGTTATTTACCCTATAGAACCTTTTTACTGACAGAAAAGTTTTGGGATGTATTATCGCTCCACGCCTAACGGGTCTCTCATTCGTTTCGTGGGGCAATAATCTCCTATAACTTCATAAAATACCTTAACCACCATTATATGTATATAAGAACAAAAACTTCAAAAAACAAGCCTTAAGGCCATTTTATGAGGGCTTAGGATGCGAAATCACCCCATGCCTAGCGGGTCTCTCATCCGTTTTATGTGGGTGGAATCCTCCTTTGCCCTCAACACACCCATAATCAAGAGTTAATAAACCAATAAATCAATCTCTTTCACTTGTTAATATCTCACAAATCAAGCCCAATTTCAGTCCAATCTTAAATAAGGCCCAAAAATCCAAATCAGACCCATGACCCAATGTGGCCCAATTTTCAGCCCGATCTCAAATAAGACCCTAAAGCTCATCTGGTCTAAAGGCCCAGTTTAGTCCAAAATCAATAGGCCTATTTGACCCAATTTTCAGAGATCCAAAACAAAAACCCAATTTGAGGCCCAACCCCCCAAAATCTCAACTTGGCCCAACAAGTCCAAATGAGTCAACAGCTCAAAACATCCACATAAATCAATTTCCAACTCATCTCTACTTCCAAAAATCAGCCAACTTCGGGTCCAAAAAACCAATTCAGGCCCAAAACACCAAGCAAGGCCGAATAGGGTCCAAAAGCCCAACCAAGACCCAAATCAAGCCAAGAGCCCAAGCTTGACCAAGGCTCGAGTCCAACTTTGACCAAGGCCCGAACTTTGACCCTGACCCAACCCAAGTCTAACTTTGACTCGACCCAACATTGACCAATCCAACTTTGACCTGAGCTTTGACCAAGCTAACTTCGACCCAACATTGACCAATCCAACTTTGACCTGAGCTTTGACCAAGCTAACTTTGACCCCAACTTTGACCGGCCCACTTTGACCTTGACTAAGCGTTGACTTTGACCAAAGTTTGATTATTTCAACTTTGACCAACCCGAACTTTAACCCGACCCGTTCTTCCAATCCGGGCCCAAATTCAATTCAATTCAAGCCCAATCCAAATTCAATTCAACTCCATACTCATTCAAATCCAAACCCAATTCAATTTCAAACTCATTCAATCCAAATTCATTTCAATTCCAGTTCAAAAAACATTCATTCAACCCCGATTCATCTTCGATTTCAACTCAATTTCAATTTCCTTCCAATTTCTTCTACACTCTAAATGTCTCATAGACCCGAACGTCTCACAGACTTTGTCATTCCAATGATTCGAATGTCTCACAGACCTGAGCGTCTCACATACCCGAGCGTTTCACAGACCCAAGCGTCTCACAGACTTCGACATCCCAAGATTTCAAACGTCTCACAGACCCGAGCGTCTCACAGACCTTGATATCCCATATCTCCCATTACATGAACATCTCCAATGTCTCATAGACCCGAGAGCGTCTCACAGACTAACCCCTCAAACATCTCAAAAATCTCCAAAAACCACCAAAATCACCTGAACTACGTAAGGTCTGATCTCAACAGGAAGTTGAGTACGTAGGCAACCCACACAGGGTGCGACCCCACATCGATCAAAATGCTATTTTTCACTCAGCCATCTCACCTCTAAACAACCCCGTATCGTCTCACAGACCCGAGTGTCTCACAGACTTTGTTATCCCAATGATTCGAATGTCTCACAGACCCGAACATCTCACAGACCCGAGCGTCTCACAGATTCGAGCATCTCACAGACTTCGACATCTCAAGGTTTCAAACGTCTCATGGGACCGAGCGTCTCACAAACTACCCTTCAAATCCGAAACTTCAAACATCTCCAAAACCGTGAACTACGTAAGGTCTGATCAACATGGAGTTGAGTACGTAGGCAGCCCATCTAGGGCGCGACCCATTCCAAACAAAAAACCATTTTCCCCTTCTGAGGTGGCTCTTATATCTCTCAAAACACTCAAACCTTCTTCGGTTCCCATAAACTTCAAACCATCAGGCACTAAGTCTTGTTTATTCACTCAACCTCAGACTTTCCCATTCTCATTCTACACTCATCCGAATTCACCCACCCCTTTTCTGGGTGCTAGCCTGACAGAAAAGCTCACCTCATCCACTCTCTTTCTCTCTCTCGTCCTAATCCTATCCTTTGGCTTTAAATTGAATCTCTCTAAAAAGGTTTTGAAAGAAGACAATCCTGACAATTGGAGACCGAGGTTTCCTCGGGCACCAATCCAAAGTCGTGGTCGTTGCCACTTCTGAGGGGTGTAACCCAGTGCGAACCCAACATAGAATCTCTGTAAATGACCAGATAAGTCCTATCCATAGGCAACAATCTCAGAGTCAACTAACGGTTCTTAGAACCCTTCTCCTCCCTTCCTAGTTCTTTAGGTCAAACTAGGTGGCGACTCTAGTCAATTCCGCCTTATAGAGGCATAAGTCCGCGTGGGGCCCATCGAGAGCGGGTGTAGTGTTCACTTACACTCCCCTTATGCTTTCTGGGAAAGACGGACGATTTAGTAGGTATTTGAGGGTTGCCGGAATAACGGGTTTCCACCCTCCACAGAATGGCAATTTCTAGGATCTAGGCTTTTAGTCAGACCATATTTAGATAGACCCCCCTCATACCGAAAAATCACCCTCCACACAAGCGTATAATCTGTTTAAGCGGATCCCATCACTTAATCAGTGAGGAACATAATTCTAATTAGAATCAAATCTTAAAAGTAGAGCTTCAGATCGGTGCATTCATCATTTAGTTTAAGCTGCAAGCTATAGATACTGAATTAAAAATCATACCATAGTTGACATTAAACCACTAAGGTGCAACAGAAGAAAGCAAAACATAAATTGTCATGATTACAAACCAAAGAAGAAAAAAACAAAAGCGGGTTTATTACATGGTATTAATAGAACTAGTACCAACACCATGTGCAACCTTGGCTCAGTGAATAATGATACACAAGAATAGAATGAACAGAGACACATATCATGTATGCTCACAAAGTGAAAATCCAACAAAACAAAGACTATTAACTAAAGCAGACATAAACCATTGAAAATGAAAATCAGCAGCAAAAGTATAACATCAGAATTGTAATTAATCGACCAAACTACCACGTTTTGACCATAATGTAGCACCACTTGTTTCTACGTTTATTGCAAATTTATAGTCCCCTATGCTTACTTTATACCACTATACAACAAAACAAGCAAAATTGATTTATGAAAAATGGGATTGAATGTGTGTACCTCATACTGTCGCCTATGAGAAAGACACCGAAGTAGAAACAACAATGGCGAGGAATCGAGCAGTGTATAGCTATTTCTAAGTGAACAATGGACAATTAGATATACAGAGAATCATATACAATCAAATAACCAACAAAGCTGTAGCGATTTTTTTACCTGTTCCCGAATTCGGTGTTGGCTGACTAGCCTGACTTCAAGGGCTCGAACTTTGTTCAAAACTACAACGTAGAGCGAGTCGCAACCACAAAGTTCTCCGGTTCACCGGTTAGGGTTTTTAAGAGTGGGAGAAAGGGGTAGCCTGAAAGTTCACCAGCGCAAGAGCGGAGAAATTCAGCAAACAAACGCGCAGGAGTGGTGGTGCAGTGAAAAAGGCTTTGACGCGATAATATTTTAGGAAGAAGGTGGTATTTTGTTTATTTGGTAGAATATAGAAACTGCAATTGAGAATCCCATATTTTATGGTACCAAATTAGTGTATATAATATGGACCGTCTATTTTGATTTAGTTTAATCTATTGGCTACAATTTAGTCCAGGACCATTCAGGGAGATTTACTATTACATGATAGCATCTATATTCAGTATCTTTATAATGTCGTGTTTCGGCCGGTCTAGGGAAAAGCCCGGTAGATCCGAGTCCGACGGATTTTCAGACGGGTTTTTTGGACGAGTGAGCCTGAAAAAAAACCGAGCTGCAGCACATTTTCAAGCCTACTGGTCAAGTCCACCATATCCGGTTTTTAATAATACTTATTATTTTAAAATATATATAATAATAATATAAATCAATTTATATTTTAATAAAGTTTATATTAAATTTATATTTAATATATAAAATTAGATATATAATATCAAACTATAGTTAAATATTTATATATAATAGAAGATTAGTACTTAAGCCTAAGGGCATTCACCACGGTATGGATTCCACCCTCTTGTGTCTGTAAGAAAATAAAAATGTTGATGTAGTGGTGTGGAATCCACTATTCCTCTCTCTGATCGTTGCTTAACTAAGGAATGATGTGAAAATAAATATCATGGGGGTACAACTAATAAAAAAAGAAAAAATTCACAATATACACCTAAAAACTTTTGTGATTCACAATATACCCCATTTTCAACCACATTAACAAGATACCTCTAAAAAGTTTTAAAATTCATAAAGCACCCTAATATGTGAAATGACCTTGAATAATGACTATTTTACCCTTGACATTGTATGTCATGTTTCAAGCTCACAATACACAACTTTTTTTATTCAGGGGCATTCTATAAAATTTTACAAAAAAAATTAAATTGTACAAAAATATAAATAATTATATTAAAAGGTAATAAAATTATAAATAAATAACTAAAGCATATATAAAATTGAAATAAAATTAATAATTCTTAAATATTAAATATGCACAAAACTTCAAACAAATTATTTTGTTTCTTCTCATTGTTTTACTTTCCTTGACTATTTATCAATCTTCTTCTTCAATGAATGTTTGTAGTTATAGATTGTGGTTGTTGACAAGATGTTTATGTGTCATATTTTATAAATAAATTTTAAATGATTATCTTTTAAAATATCATTCAAAATGTAATTTTACACTATTGTTCATATAAATTCAATCTCTTAAAATAAAACTAGACATGGATGATATGTTTTGACAAGTTCAAAAGTTTATATTAGCTACATGTATATATGTAGATATTCACCAACTTTATGATTCACCTTATAATAATAATAATAATAATAATCCATCATCAAATTTATAGGACATAATACCTGATTCACCATATAAGGTTTAGAATACACCATACAACAATGATATACACCATTCAACAATAATAATTTATAACAAAACAATAATAATCCATCTTCAATTCCGAAATTTATATGTCAATATCGGATTCATCACTTGTTAATTAATGAATTATAACACCAATTTTAATGAATCATTTCATTATTCTAGTGTATCATTGTAAAACATATACAAATGAAATTTTATACTTATACCAAATATACCCATTAGTGATCTTCTTTTGAAGTTAAACTATAGATAAAAATGATGCAAAAATGTTTCATGTTAAACTTATATATTACTCCCTTCGTTCCAAAATTATAGTCGTTAAATTTTAACATTCAAATTTTGTTCAAAAATATAAGTGGGTTTAGCTTTTTGATATCATTTTTCATGTGTGACTCTAGTATTTAATACAAGAGTAACTATTATTCAGATAGAAAAATAAAAAAAAACGGTACATATGTTATTTTTTTTTTTTTGATAAGTGTAAAATTTTTTAAAACAACTTATTTATTTAAGGGAGTGAGTATAAGTTATAGCTGTTGAATTTTTATTAAAACCATACCAACTCACATATACTGTCAACAATATACCACATCAAACAGTGAGATGTAAACAAATGGTGACTTGACATCTGACTGTTTACTTCTTTGTTATTGTCGTGCAATCAGATATGCACAGGCTATGTTCGACTGTCTTTCCCATTTTTTTCCACTATTTTATCCCTCACAATTGAGTCCCACTTTGAGCTATACTGAATCCACCTCAAGCATATGTTGCTAGTTATTTGTAAGTTGGTATGAACCACTTAAAAATATTTGCATAGTGTAATTATCGATTTTTTTAATTATTAAGCTATTCGCACCTTCATTCACCTCAACCTTCATGTGACATATATGATAACACATTTACGGTATTTTTGGGTGGTCTTACCTGGAACCAGCGTGAGTTATGCATCTTCCTAAACTAACATACTGCATTATAGACAGTCAAAACAAACACTGTCGAACGAAGAGAGCCTAATTTCTTTTTGTAGAACTCATAACTATGCCGAGGTTCGCATAATTGAGGCACACAGTCGAAATCTTTTTCTCAAAATCCAATATCAATGACAATGGCATATATTTTTGGGACTTATCAGAACAGAACATTAGTTATCTTATCTATCAATCAGATTATGGAGGAAGCAAGACATATTAGTGAGAAAGGAAAAAATAAACAGATCAGTAATATCCAGGAGAAAGTAGATGGTACAGTCCAAAGAGAAGGTAAAGCGATTTTTGATATTGGCAGTGAAGATATTCCAAAAAGTATGAGCAAGAATAAAATCATCCTTAAGTTAAGGAAATCCCAAAGACAGAAGTCTCAGGTGGCCAAAACCCCGTCTCAAGGGAAAGAAGCTTATGACTCTTCTGATTTGAAGGAAATCCTAGATCAGGCAGACCTTGCAGGAGTGCAAGGATGCCAAGGAAAATGAGCTGCATTTCGTTTAACTGTAGGGGCCTGGGTCACCCCAATGTAGTTTTTTGGGTGAATAGCTTAACTAAAAGCTATAAACCTGAGGTTATCTTTCTGATTGAGACCCACAGTTCTAAAGATAAAATGGGACTGTTTTTTTTTTGACAAGTTTACTAGTTTTGAAGGGGAAGCAGTTAGTAGTAATGGTAGGAGTGGAGGTTTGGCTTTAATGTGGAAACAAGGAATAGATATCCGACAGCTGAATTCGTCTTATCATCACATGTCAGCTGAGATAACTTTCCAGGGAGGGAAACCTTTTGTTTTCACTGGTTTTTATGGATGGGCGAACTGGTCTTTGAAGTTTCTGTCGTGGAAATTATTGAAGCTTATCAGGAAAGATGTTAAGCTGCCATGGATTGTTGCAGGAGATTTTAATCAGATTTTATATGATTATGAAAAGTCTAGAGGAAGGAGGCAAGAAAGTCAGATGCTTCCTTTCAGATTGAGTGTGGAGCAGTGTTAGTTTACTGATTTAGGTTTCTTGGATCAGAAGATACTTATACTAACTGTCAAGTAGGAGGGAATTACTCTTGTACCAGACTAGACAGAGCTTTTGCATGCCAGGAAGCAATGGAGATGTTTCCAAACATTTCAGTGGAACATCTGAATCGAGAAAACTCTGATCACAAGCCCATTCTCATCAGATTTGTTAGCAAAGGTAAAGCTCTTGAGAAAATCTTCAGATTTGAGAATGGATGGTGTTTGGAGGAGAAGTGTAAAAATATTATCCTGGAAGTATGGGGGAAGAGTCATCTGAATCTTAGTCAGAAACTAGCAGAATGTGCGGTGAAATTAACAAGGTGGAAGGGGTGGTCTATTACTAAGATTAAATGGAAGATAGATGTGAAGAGAAGAGAATTGGCTGAGGTTTCAAATGGTCCTATGACAGTGGGACTGGATGCAAACAGAAAAAGACTACTAGTAGAGATAGAACTATTAGTTTTGAAGGAGGAAATATGGTGGAAGCAAAGGTCTAGAATTTCATGGCTCGGAGAAGGAGACAGAAACTCCAAGTTTTTCCACGCCAAAGCTACTTACTCAAAGAAGGCTAATGAAATTTTTGGGCTTATGGATAAGGATAAGAAGATGTGTTACAGATGGGGAGAAATTGAAAACATTGCTCGAGGATACTTCCAAGAGATTCTTCATTCCTCGAACCCTGATGATGATCCCAGGTTTGAGAATGCTGTTAGCAACAAATTACATTGTGATTACATTCGAGACCTCAATGCTCCTTACACAGTGGCAGAAGTAGTGGATGCTGTCAAGATGTTGGGCTCTGACAAATCTCCAGGACCAGACAGATTTAATGGTAAGTTTTTTAAATCTTTCTGGAGCACTGTGGGTAAACAAGTTACTGATATGGTTCTAGGGGTGTTAAGAGGTAATTGTCTGTCTAGTTCTCTGAATGACTATTACATAGCTCTAATTACAAAAGTCAAGGGGGCTATTAATATTGAGAACTTCAGACCAATTGCTTTGTGCAATTTCTCATACAAGATTATCTCTAAGGTTCTAGCCACAAGAATCCAAAATATTCTCCCTTCCCTTATCAATGATAATCAGTCAGGCTTTGTTAAGGGACGTTTGATTTCTGATAATGTGATTTTAGCTGGTGAGTTACATCAGTTTCTTGACAAAAGTGCAGCAAAAAAGGGGTTCTTTGCTCTTAAAACTGATCTTAGCAAGGCTTATGATCGGTTAGAATGGGGTTTCATCTTCAAAGTCCTCAGATCGATGGGTTTTCCTCCTAATTGGCTCAATCCAGTTATTAACTGTGTTTCTTCTGTAAGATGTGCCATTCTCATTAATGGCTCTCCTGGGTCTTTCTTTAAACAAACACGGGGTATTAGGCAGGGAGATCCTTTGTCTCCTTTTCTATTTATTTTAGCTCAAGAAGCCCTTTCAAGCTATCTTAATAGAGCAGTTTCAGTAGGGGATTTCAAAGGTATTAAGATGAAACACAACAGTCCTTCTATTTCACATCTTGCTTTTGCAGATGATGTTATTTTCTTTGGGTTAGCTACTAGGGAAAATGCTTCCTTCCTCAAAAAAACCCTGGACAGATTCATGACTATCTCAGGTCACTTCATTAATCAAGATAAATCTGAGATTATTTTTAGCAAAAAGCTGATCTGTAATCAAAAGAGGATGATGATCTCTGATTGTTTTGGAGTCAAAGAAGTTCTTTTTTTTGAAATACCTTGGATTACCTCTAAAAGTAGGAAAAAGCAAGAAGCAGGTTTTTAGTTACATTGTAAACTCCATCCAAAAGAAACTCTCAGGGTGGAGCAGACCAATGTCTCAGGCTGCTAGAAGTGTGGTGGTTAGTAGTGTGTTACAGGCTATCCCTTGTTATTCCATGGCCATTTTTATGGTGCCTAAATCAGTGACCTCCAAGATTAACTCTTTAATCTCGAACTTGGTGGGGGGGGGGGGGGGGGGGAACTCTATGAAAGCTATGCATTGGATGAAGTGGAAAAGAGTGTGCAGGAATTTCTAATGATGGAAGTTTGGGCTTTAGAAATACTGAGATGTTTAATGCTGCTCTGTTAACAAAGCAGCTTTGGAGAATGATTGTTTACCATGAGTCCCTTTTAGTAAAATCTCTCAAGTCTCTGTACTTCCCAAATACTTGTGTCACAGAAGCCTCTTTACCTACTAATGCAAGTCAATGCTGGAACTCTCTTCATCCTAACATCCCTCTGCTAAAAGAAGGAATTAGGAAACAAATAGGAAATGGTCTCTCTACTCCATTTTGGAATTTCCCATGGATCCCAAAGAGAAAAAACTTTCTGTTAAAAAATTCAAACCCAAGCCTATGCCCTCCCGATGAACTTGTGTCTGACTATCTTAGCAGACCAAGGAACTTGGAATTTACCCAAGCTACAAAGATCCCTCAGCCCCACAGATAGTAGCTATATAGCCTCTTTACCTTTAAACCCCTCACAAAATGACAGTTGGTCTTGGGATTCTACAAAAAACAAGGTGTATTCAGTTAAATCTGGAGTCGAGCTTCTTCATGAAAAAAAAATCATAGTTAGTCTTCCTCTAACCAAATGCTTTGTCTAATACCCTGAAAAGATTAGACAGTAAGATTTGTCCTCCTCGGGTCAAACTTATTCTGTGGAAGTTCCTGAATGAGATTACTCCTTGTCATAACAATATAGGAAGTAGAGTTGGAGGAAGAATAGATTGCTTTCTGTGTGGTGATAAGGATACTTTGATGCACTATTTTTTCAATTGTTGTTTTGCTGCTGAAGTCTGGGGGGATTTATGGAAGATGCGGGTTATTCCCAGAGTAGAAGGAAGGGAAGGAGTGGACTGGTTTTTAGACTGTGCTAGAGGTTGGGATAGGGAAGAAACTTTCCTTGGTTAGCAAGCAGATGTGGATCATTTATGATGCTAGGAACAAATGTAAACATGATGACAAACTAGCTTGGTGGAATGTTATTAGGAGAAATTGTGCTTATATAGAAGCTTACAACATTTTTACTAATGATATCTCTCCGGACAAGATGGAGGAGTGAAAGACTCCTCCACAAGGATTTGTCTCAGTTTCGGTGAAGATATTTACAAACAAGTACCATGCAGCTCAAGTGGGAGGAATTATCAGAGACATTGAAGGTAATCCAATCCTTGTTGTAGCAGTTATCAATGCAGCTCATTATGCGGTAGAACTTGCAAAGCAGAGGGGTAACTACCGCATATGTTTTGATAATATGAAACGAAATCATTGGGAAATGATTTTTGGTGCAGGCCAAGATGAAGATAGGGTCATCAGAGAAGCTAAAACTAGGCTGATGGAGTTATGTAATACATTAGTTGGTTTTGAAGGTGGTATCACAAATTTTATGTCTAGCTTTCCTAGTATGTTAGCAACTAGCTCTTTTAATGAGTCTGAGACTGATTTCAAAGTTTGGGAAGGTAGTAATATCCTGTCATTTAGACATGAACAACATTTGTAATAGCTTGATATATTAGTAATGAAAATGCAACAATGTTTCAAAAAAAAAACTCACAAAGTCAACCCATTTTCCACATTTTGATACTACCTCTGTTATCGATGCTTTTGTAATAAATTCTCTGTATACTGTTGCAATAAATTAGATATTGAAATGAAAGAATGTGTCAAAAATAGAAAATTGGTTACAGAGGTAGTTTAACGATGCGTTAGTCACTAAACAGCATTTCTTACAATAAGAGAGAAACAGAAACACTTAAGAAAACAAAACGTGTGCGGAGGACAGTATCAATATGTTCCAGTAGCATTACAAGAATGTAAATACCTAGATACTAGCTCCACTAGAGGACATATACTAATCTCTTTCTGTTCCAAAAAGTATACCATCTCTTTTAGATCGACCTATGCAACCCACTTCAGTTTCTATGTTTCCAATCACCACTACAAGCAAAAGTATAAATGTAGAAGATATATCTATATGTTTTTACAAGACAACCAGTCTAAGGGTAAAAGAAAATTTAAGCTTTCGATGATAACAATTGACTAGAGCATCTTCACCCAGATTTATGCTGATAATATTCCAGTGGCTTCATTAGGTATCAGAAACAGGAGATAACGGGAATAAACATGCAGAGAAGTTGAATAATGATTCCGACGACGAGGAGATTATCGAATGAGCCTGAAGAGATGTTAAGAACTGATGCCAGTCCAGCACCTGTGAACGAACCCACTGTGCTCCCTAGGTTGTTTATTGACATAAACAGAGCAAATAGAGTTCCTTCTATTCCCGGTGGGCATAGCTGCCCTGATAAGATCAGAAACGGCATAAACCTGTAGCCAATATAACAAGAGCACAAATGAAATTGCAAGTCATTAAGAAAAAAAGGGGTTTCTGAAAAGCCTTGAAGAAGAGATAAAAAATAAGTATATTTCATACATACAAGATGGACAGCAATTATGCAACGCGAGGCAGACTGCTATAGCTAGTTGATTTTCATTTCTTAAATTCAAATCTTTAAAGGCATAAATAAAAAGAGAGTACTGTTGTATGTCAAACGTACTTGAATTGGTTGACAGCATCAGCAAGAGCAGAGCCCCAAAGCACCATCACTTTATCTGAAATGCCATACGTAACATTTACTCGGGAAACCAAGGCGATATCAAGAAGAGTCAGAGCAGCCAACCCAATATGAGCCCACCTGAAACATTCCAAAATGAGATATCAGCGAATCTCACTTGTAAAAGTAAATAAGAGCTCCTCACAAAACACAACAGTCTATTGAGAACCAAAAGCATCTTACAGGAGAATCTTTCTTAGCTTCATCTTCTTCAAATACTGATTGTAGACGTATGTTCCTAACATAAGACCTAACCCCCAACAGCCAACCACACGAGTCGTTCCACGGAAGGAAGCCTCCAGGTTTAAGAACTCGGTCTGGTAATAAAACATGACAGTGGAGAGATTGGGAAGGGTTACTTGGGCTAGGAAAAACCAAGCCATGGGTCTGGTCTTCCCAATATCCAGACAAAAGTTTCAAACGGTGAGCAAAATACACAACACAGACTGAATAACACAATAAATAGACAGAGACATCAGGAAATTTAGAAATACTATTGAACACAAATAGGGCAATACATGACTTAAATCCTCTAATATTACAAAACACTATTAATAACATATATGTTCAGAATTACCTTAGAATCATGGGTTGCTTGAAAGCATAAAACAAACTGGAAGCAGCCATCTTGAAAGTACTGACCAACTCGGAATCCAAAGTGCCATCCTTTACTGGTTTATGTGCTTTGCCAGAGTCTTTTACTGTCTTCACACTATCCTTCCGGGTCTTCTTTCTCCTCAAGTTAGCTGTCTTGTGGTTATCAACGGATAAATCATCTCCTTTTCCTATGATACTATCTTCGTCTTTCAGTTGGGAGCGAGTCAAATCAAATATTTCAGATCTTGTGCTAGACGGATCTTCCTCGACAAAGGCACATGATAGAAGTTGCACTGATGGAAAAGCAGCAAAGAGCAGAAAAATAGTCTCTGTGCTGAAGTTATCTAGGGCATATCCTCCCGATAAGCTCCCGCATATTCCTCCAAAAGCCATGGAAAACCAAGATAATGATTGCAGATCACCAGAGAACTTCCCTGTCATATGGTAACCCTAAGTTTTGTAAATTCAACAACAGCCTACTGTCCAATACAAATTGGCAGGTTCTATGTGAAGCACGGAAAATGATTTGATATCATGATTATGAAAAATGAATGCATGAAATGCGATGGAAAGTAAAAAACTCAACGGACGTATCACTGGGGTGATAGTATTACAGATTTTTGAGGAAGGAGAAGAAGTATGAAATATATGATTGTAGAACAAAAGCAAAGGAACATACCGCTCAGATCTGACTGCTTCTGCTATCATCGCATCAACTACCACATCAGCCATAGCAGAGCCTATATTCTGTACAGTTAAGAAGATAATAAGAGGAACTTTTGAAATTCTCATGGGTGCCATTAGGCCCAATACTATCCACGGCAAAAGAGATAGCAAGGTTGCAATAGCTATGTACGGGATCCTTCTTCTCCCTCTTATTGGTATACAATCTGACAAAATTCTGCAGATCAGAGGAAAAAGAAAATATCAGCACTGTATCAGAGATTAAAATGTTAGGCAAACAAATTATCAATGAGCTTGTTCCGTAGAGTTTAGCCTGAAAACACTAAAACACAGAATGCTCTTAATCACAGCACTGAAAGGATTCCAACACAAGCAATAACTGTTCTGCAAGGAACCAAGCAGACGTACAACCCTGGACTAGCACAAAATCTCAGGCTAATGGTTGTCAATCAAAAGTATATCGGCAAAACTTCAACCCCTTTAACTTTAAAGTAGGTACGCACCCATATAACGGCTTTATGTTCCATGGAAAAAATGCTATTGAGAAGATGAACTGGGATGCAGAGGGGGATAACTTAAGAGCGTCCTTCAGCAGGTAGGAGACAGCTGTCCAGACAAAGGATCGAAAACCCTGAAAAACCGTGAGACATGTATTCCAAGTCAGAAAGCATTTCCCTTCTAGTCATTTTGATGCCAAGTTTCTGCCACAAAGAAAATGCAATGGGTAATCCGATTGTAAAAGCCATACAGCCTATTGACCGCAAGTACAAGCGAGAAAGAGAAATACTTGATTCTTCCAGGTAGTAGAATTTGAAAATTTTCACATATAATCTGCATCCATTGCTTAGATTTCACATTTCAGACCTAAGGGCATTATTACGGCAGAAAGAATTTCGGTCTGAGAATTTTCAGTTCTTTCAACATCAATTCTTTATCTACAACTGCCGAACCGTAAGAAGCAACCAAAAGGCAAAACATTTGTCCAGAGAGAAGCGTTAAGAAATAAAATCCAATTGGAAGCTGTTCGATTTGATCATACTAGTTTAGAAACGTCGAAATGATGCAATTAACATATCCTCAAAAATGAAATATGTATTGCAAGACCACCATAGAAAAGAAACCGATTAATGTACTCTAGAAACCAGTTAATACTTTTAAGCACCGAAGCGATACGACAAGAATTGAGGCCTAATTATCCCAAATACAAGAGAGAAAAACCTGGGTGAAGTAGATCAAACAGATGAGCCAGAGAAACGGAGCCCCGAAGGTACGTTTCAACTGCTTTAACCACTCGATCATCTTTTCCCTAACTAGTACCACTAAGTAGCCGCGCTATCACAGCATTAGCACCTGTTTCCTTCCCCTAAAATGGCTCGCTCTGACGCCCGAACAGTCGCCGTCTTCGTTCTTCCTCGTCTCCTTGGGAGATCAAATTTTTCACTTCCAACATTAACGGCCTTTTTCTCTCTCCCCTTCGTATCGCTGCCGTGGCGTGTTCGACGCTCTTTTATTGGTCAAATGTGCTCAATGCTCTTAGTCTACTCTTGTTACGAAAAGGTGCTGCCCAGTCAGCAATATGAATGACCTGTTCGTATATGATTGGATGAAGCAATTTGTTTTTCTCCCATTGGCAAGGACCTCGTCAATGGGAAGGAGATGTGATCATGATGGGCCATTTTTCTGGATTTAGGCCTTCACGAGAAAGGCCCATAAACCGCGTTAATTATTTCTCCCGCTCCTTTCTTCCATTCCCGTTGCCATTTTAATCACGGAGCGAGCCCCCGCTGTGATAAAAACAGAGACACTGTACATACCGGTAGATTGCAGAGCATCCGAGCAAAGCATAGCAGAACAAGTCGAAAAGGATCCGATCCATGATACCAGAGGCGCTTAAATATTCATCTATTGTACCCGAAATTGGAGATTAAAAACACAAGAGCTGGAAGCGAGATGGAGAGGTTGCCATGATTGGGATCCTTGATTAGGGTACTCACTACCGGTGAGATCAAAATAGTAGGCGAGGTCAGGCGGATGTGGCCTCTACTATTGATCAAGTAGTAGGCTAGGTAAGACGTCTGTGAGTTTGCGCTTACTTAGGGTACCCCTGGCCACTACCGGTGGGGTCGAAGTATTTTTCTCAATCCTCATATAAGTTCTTAAGATTGGCGTTGTTATATCATGTTTACGGTCATCTCTATATCCTAATTTTGAACACATACCGGGACGAAAGTGAAGTCGGTTAAGTTGATGCGGTGGCGGAGAGTTGCGGTGATTGATTGTAACAAGGAGTGAGCAGATACAAGAAAGAATGGAGCCTATTACAGCTGTAGAATTAGTTCGCGCAGTTTAAATTTGTGAGTTGAATCGGGTTCATGATCACATTGTTTGATCTTTATTAAATGTCAGTCATTTGGGGATTAGGTTTAATGTTATTGATAAATTGGTTTTTTCTCTCTAATATAGAAGCACGATAACTGACCATCTGTGTATCTTTTTGCCTTAGATATTAAACAAGTAAGATATTGTCCACAACACATTTACTATCTTTAGTTTGAAACTGCTCAGAAAATAGGCTATCGCTTCTTTAATCTTTACAGAGGCTTCTCTTCTTGGATGTATTGCTTTCTTATCCTTATTGTCTCACAATGGCAAATCACCAACTGGCTGGAATTCAAATGTTCTTAAGAATCAAGGATGCTCTTCAAACTTTAAGCTGATGTACCTACCCTTGATAGCCAAGTGCATCCATTTCAATCCCATTCCTTAAAATAGTGGTGTCCGGTGTTGTCCAAAGAAATTAGATGGGTGAAATGAGAGAGGAGAGTGGAAAATTTAATTTAAACAATATTGAAAAGTTAATTATTTGGCATCCTACGGTTAACGCTGTCAGTTAGATGTTTCTTGACCATGTAAAGGATAGAAAACAGACAGCGAGATACAAGGGAGAAATATCTACTGCAAAGGCAAAAATGTATTAAAGGAAAATAAAATTACACACCCCCTTCTCTTTCTGAGGATTCAGGGGGAAGAGGTAGGCTGAGGGTTAAATTTTCTGTGTTTTGGATTCTTCAGGCCTTCCTCCAAGTGCACAACAAACTTTCATTTGGATTTTGATTGTCTACTTTCCGCAGTTTGTTTGTCTCTTTTTCCCTTTTCCTCTTCCTGCCCCTCTCCCTGTGTTTTTGTTTTTATGTCTACAGTTGTTTATTTGCTTCTGTCTGAGGCTCTCTCACGAGGGCCCTCCTTTGATGCTGTAATTGCTGGAAAAGGGGGGAAGGTGACTGGAATATGAACTTCCATTCATGTTGTTTTCCTAAGGATATTAAACCTAAGAGCAGGGAGATGGAAAGCAAGACGAAAAAGTCAATGCGAAAGAGCATTCAAGGTTATCTTAAATCCAAATCCAAGGCATCCTATGCCAACATTTCTTTCAAAAACGGTAATAGTAATGAATTTTGAATTGAATCTTGCAATAATAAAATACAAAACCATACTGCTGTTTTTTTTTTTTGTTTCCCATGCATTATTCTTTTCCCTATGTTACTTCATATAGTAGTATGTATAACATTTGTTTTTTTTTTCTTTGAACTGGATGTCATTTCTATTTTGAACAAATATAATATGCAGATGACAGCAGATACCGGTATATCAACGAAGAGATCGGTAAATATGGGAAAGGAGATATCACGGCTGACATTTTTACATTCCGGGAGCTATGTATTGCAACAAAGAACTTCAGCCCTTTGAAGTTACTGGGAGAAGGAGGCTTTGGCCGTGTCTATAGAGGCCATTTAGGGTCCATTAAGCAGGTATCTTTTTCTTGTTTATTTATATATAGTTACTGAGGATTAACTATTTCAATTCCTTCTTCATAGGTGTGACTCAATTTGTATCTAACACCTATAATGTTTGGTTTTTCTCATAGGATGTCGCTGTTAAGCAGCTGGATAGGAATGGGTTTCAAGGAAACAGAGAATTCCTCATGGAGGTCTTGATGCTAAGTCTTCTCCATCACCAGAATTTGGTCAATTTGGTTGGATATTGTTGTGAAGGCGACCAGAGAATATTGGTCTATGAGTACATGTCCAATGGCTCACTGGAAGATCATCTTCTTGGTACTTTCCTTTTCTACTTCATCATGTACTAAATTCTCCTAATATCCCTTTCAAAAATCTAATACAGTAAGCTTTGTTTTATACCAGATTTGGGGCCTGGAAAGAAGCCTCTTGATTGGAACACACGGATGAAGGTTGCTACGGGAGCAGCAAGAGGGCTTGAGTACTTGCACATGAAAGCGGATCCACCAGTCATCTACAGAGACTTCAAAGCTTCAAACGTCCTGTTGGATGCTGAATTTAACCCCAAACTCTCCGATTTCGGGCTAGCAAAGTTGGGTCCGACAGGGGATCAAACCCATGTGTCTACGAGGGTGATGGGAACGTATGGCTATTGTGCCCCTGAGTATGCTTCATCTGGGCAACTGACTCCAAAATCTGATGTTTACAGCTATGGTGTCGTGTTCCTGGAGATCATCACTGGAAGAAGAGTGATTGACAACACAAGACCTAGTAACGAGCAAAATCTAGTAGTTTGGGCACAACCCTATTTTAAAGACAAGAGCAAGTTCACAATGATGGTTGACCCGTTGTTGGGTGACAATTATCCTATAAAGGGTCTTCATCAAGCTCTAGCAATCGCAGCGATGTGCCTTCAGGAAGAAGCAAGCACCAGGCCTTTGATGAGTGATGTTGTTACTGCCCTTGAATACTTATCTACCAGCAGAAGTGCAAATGATGAGGAGGAAGATGACGGTGGAGATGCTGAAGAGGAAGAAGAAGGCGAGGACGGTGAAGGAAACACGCAAGAGGACTGATGATGATTCTATAGGTAAAGAGGAGGAGCCTGATCAATCACGTGATGATGGTGATGGAGAAAGAAAGAGTAAAAGAAAAAAAAACTGGAGAAAGCAAAGAAGTATCGTCAGGTTAAACAATCCAAGGCCAGCTATACTTCAACTTCCTGGATGAGCAAACATTAACAAAGCAGTTGCTTTTTTAAACTAGCCATACTCATCTTCAAGAATGAGGATTATTTTGCTAAGGCAAAAAAAAGAGTTATTTGCTATAGAGATTACGTACCTTTTGAATCACAAATATTGAAGCCAAAAGGAACAACAAAATCGGATGAAGCAGAAGAAAGTTCCTCCTACTAGTCTTTCTGAATATAGGTTTTGTACAATGACTTTTTGTAACTCAAGAATGGCCACAAGATCGCAGCATATTCGTTTGTACATTTCATGTCCGCCATTTTTTTGTCAGGACTAAGTAACCATTCTTTTCATGTTTGCCATTGCAGATCTATATATAGTATATGTCTTATAATTATTGGTTTGACTCCACATGTTTACTGATAAAAAATATCTACACAGTAAGTACTAAACACTTGCTGACCAATTCTGTAACGACCCCAACAATGGCCTAGAGTTAGGGATGTTACACGCCGCGTATTACTATCTAATAACGCAAGGCTCTAAACTAACGTTCGCAAATAAGGCCCAAATGATACTCGTATATAAAGTATAATCAAATGTCAAGACAGTTTAAATGTCAACACAAATCTCCAAAGTATGTCAAAAAACGGAAGCACAAACTTATGGCCCGAAGGCTACAAAATCATAATCGAAATAGTTTGAATAATCAAAACAAGCTAACTAGCTAAGCTCCAGAAGCAAAAGCGATCCTCACTGATCAATCTGCAATGTTCGTAAAAGTAGGGGAATGAGCACACAACCATGCCCAGTAGATGACTAACTTCATCAACTAGCATGTTCAAAACATTTGCAGAACAGAGTATAAATTCAAAGGTTTAAACAGAAGGGAAAGATAATTTCCTTAGCAAAACCAGAAGCAGAAGTCCATCCAACAGGACTAAACAGAATTTAGAGTAATCAGATTCACAAACAGAACGAGACACTAGATATCAAAGTAGTCAGACAGAACAGATAGAATCCGTGAACAGAACGATGAAACATCACTTGTGAACAGAACAGGCGAAACACCTGTGAACAGAACGGGAAGCACCCGTGGCAAACAGAAGGACGTCCTACGCAGCGTGCTACGAGATAGCTAAACCAGCCATCCACGGTTCAGATACAAAGATACTAGGTCCCAAAACAGAAGCTTAAATAAACATAAGCATATGTGCACCAATTACACCACAAAGCATTTAGAAAGCTTAGTTATTAATAGGGGAATCCAACCCCGCAAACAGAAGTCAAAACGGAGCTCAAACGAGCTTGTTTAGGCAAAAATAGTGCCACGTCCGAACATATGTCCGAACGTCAAAGTTCGGACACAGGTCGAGACTCAGAAGCCAAAGGTAGTCGAATGTCCGAACATGTGTCCGAATGTTGAAGTTCGGACATAGGTCGAGTTGAAATCAGAGGGAGAAGCAGAGGAGTGTCCGAACATCAAAGCTCGGACTGATGTTCGGACGTTTTCGTAAATCAGATACGTGGTGGTGTTCGACCTTGTGTCCGGACATCAAAGCTCGGACACAGGTCGAACCAAAATCAGAAGAAACCAACAGAGGGTGTCCGAACTTCTGTCCGGACTTACAAGTTCAGACATCATTCGAGACTTGTAAGCCGGAATCGTCCTTGCACCCCGTCCAAACTTACATGTTCAGACGGAAGTCCGGACACAGTCAAAAACTCAGAAAAACAGAAGCATAACAGGGTCTGTCCGAACTTCAATGTTCGGACAGACGTTCGGACATGTCAAAATGCAGAGTTTCCAAAGGCGAATCGCACATGAATCAGAGGCTCAAACAACACCAAATTGACAGTATTTTACAGAAAACAACCTTGGGGGTTTTAACCATTGAAACAGCAATAAAACAGACAGAATTCAACTCCAACACAGAGGCATTTAATCAATCTAAAACACATAATCTAAACACCACAAGGCAGAACATACTAATCGAATCCATCAGCCACCTACCTCGAATTAGCAGAGACAAATCAAATCTGGTGCAGAACTCAACCAACGAGCAGAAACTGGAGCGCAATTCCCAAGCTCTGAACACAACACAATCGCAGAGACTACTCAAACTCAGAAACAAAGGACCCTCAACCTAAACTGCCATTGATGGAATGTTATCACAGCCCATACCTGTTTCTGACAACAGATTCACAGGGCACGCCAACAGTAGAAGATAATCAACAGAGAAAGTGGGACAATCACTGAATCAATATCAAATTGTAGAGGGAGAATTAGGGCGTGAAAATCCTTAGAATTATAGAACCGAAGGAAGGCTGATTGCTATACCTCGAATAGAATAAGAATCACAACGGAGAGGATGAATTCACAGCAGATGCTCGAATCTTCAAACCAGCACAGCAGCACTTGCCAATCGAGAAAAGGATGATAACGCAAAGAGAGCGATGAGAGAGAGGAACATCGAGAGAAACTGACAGTTGAGGGATTACTCGATCGTCAATGAGAACGTGAGATTAATTAACTAAAGAGTAAATTAATACTTACCAAAAATCACTAGAAGGAAAAGTCCACCACGTCCCTCAACTTTAATCCAAAGGACATCTACGTCCTGAATTTAAAATAAGTCAATATAAGACACTTGTGACGAAATAAAATCTGTAACAAAACTTTGGGTTATAACAAATTCGATCTCCATAATTTAAGAACTTGTTCATGAGAATTTTTTTTGGGCAATATAGGGGACGATTTATTGCAATGAAAAATCATGTATTTGGTAATGATAAGGGACTTTTATAGTTAGTTATCAATCAATTTTTACACTGAAGTTGGAACCATTGGTATTTTACTGACAATAGTACTAGAGTTGATGAAGTAAATGATAAAGTAATCACCGATTATGCATTCTTAAAGCTAAATAATTATTAAGCAAGAAACTACGTCACAAAGAATTTGTTTGCAAATGACTTGAGTGACACAAAAGTTATTAGATGAAATTTCTCAAAATTCAGAACTGAGACATGTCGTGTGTTAGTGTGTTGACTACCAAAGCATGCATGAACTGAAACAAGCGATTGACATTGAAGGTGACATTGGGGCGGGTAAGACTTAAGTAGTGAAAACTTCCCACAAGTCCGCGATAGGTGTCGGTGTGTTTAAGGGTGTGCTGATGCCTTTGAGTAAGGCGTTGTGGCAAAGATTGGTGTTGGTGCCGTTTTGCACCCATCCATGCCAGCCTTAAGGAGAAGATCACAAATATAGTTCCGTTGAGAGATGAACAAACCCCCGGATGTGGGAAGGACTTCGACGTCAAGGAAGTAAGAGAGGGACCGAGGTCTTTTAGTGAGAACCGGTAGTGGTGTTGAATGAGGGTGGTGACAGCATTATCGGTGTTACCGGTTACAATAGTGTCGTCGATGAAAGATGGGAACGTGATTGTAGATGAAGGAAGAGACATCTGATTTAGAGTTTGTAAAACCCAGCTAGTGTAAGAAGGTTTTGAGTTTGGTATACCATGCTTGTGGTGCTTGACGAAGGCCATAGAGTGCCTTGTGTAGACGACAAACATGATGGGGATGGACAAGGTCGGCAAAACCAGGGGGTTGGCTGACATATACATCTTCCAATAAAGAGCCTTGGAGGAAGGCTGGCGTAACTACCAGCCGTTGGAGACAGCCCAAGTGAGGACAACTCACATGGTGACAGATTTGAAAACGGGGCTAAATGTTTCATGAAAATCCCACATGGGTCGTTCTATGAAGCCTTTGGAAACCAATCAGGCTTTGAGGCGGTCTACGGATCCATCGGGCTGATATTTGATGCGGAAGATCCATTTGGTGGCACCAACGTTGTACGTGGGTACGGGAGGGACAAGGGTTTAAGTTTGGTTGGCAGTGGGTGCATTATATTCCCGTTGCATTGCAACATGGCAGAAAGGGATCTTTGAGAGCTTGAGTGATGGATCAGAGTTCAAAGGGAGTGGGGACGTTGGCGGTTAGGTTTAGTTTGAAGATGGGTTTGTCGTTGTTGTGTTGGTAGCGGGTGATGATGGCTTGTTATGGAATTTGTTGTGGGGTGGTGGGATGGTGTGAGGATCAAGAGCGAGAGGTGGCATTTGGGTTGATGGTAGAGGCGTGATGTGGTCATTAGCAGGGGTACGGTTGGGCACGAGTGGTGGTGGGCTTGGAGGGTGATGTGGGTGAGTGGGTGGCAGAGCGGTAGTGGGGAGAGGGAGTGCAGGTGACAAAGAAGGTGGGTAGTGGCAGTACCAGTATGGAAACTAGTTGTTGACAAAGTGAACATGTCGGGATGTATATATTCTATGTGTTGTTGGATCCAGGCAGTAATACGCATGTTGAGTGGTGGAGTAGCCTTCACCACTGTCCATAAACAACTCATTGGGGCCAGTATAGGGGTAGCGTAGGGGTATAGATGCCGGATCGGTAACAACGTGGTGAGAGGCACTGAATGTCGATTAGATAATCGGTGGTGCGATTACCGGAGGTGGTGACATTGGACTAGGGTTGGTAAGTGGACACGGGTAATAACACCCCAACTACAAACACAATACTTAACAACGATTGTAGCGGAATTACAACTCAATACTTAACTTAATCCATTGGTGTTATACACCGTTAGCCACCCACGTGGCTAACAAGGCTAATACTTAAACACTGTATCGGTCTGATGGACCAGATTCCCGAGCATTTATACATTACAATCCATTCCATTTCTAAACCGAGTCAACTACATTTAAAATCCAAAACTGTACCGAGTCTAATACATTCAATTACCGATATCAAACTCCGGTCTTACACCACTTACAAATACATAAACAAACTAATGAACTACCCATGCATAATCAGCCACCCCGTCCTACTCACGAACGGCTACCAGCTCCATTGTACCTGAAATGTAATGGGTGGCCCTAAAGGGGCTCAGCACCTTTGCTGGTATGGTAATCGTGCAGCCCGCATACTACCGGGCCACGCACAACTAATTGTCGTTTGAACATGCGGTTGATTATATTTAAAGCATGCATGAAAAACTATAAACACATATAATGCTTATATTTAACACATATCCAATCGATAGGTTACAAACAGTAAGGTTAACACATCAACGCTTGTTAGATCACATTACTGTGTTCCTTAACCCTAGAGGGTTTCTACCTTAATGGAGCTAATTTCTTATTAGTCAACACTTACCCGTTAGATGAGTTACACATAATTGTCTCTCTTGGTAACATAGGGTTGATTTTCAATGATCAACTTACATAAACATAACAACTCACGTCGCATAATATCATATACACAACATAACTCGGGAACGAGACACGTGAGGACTCGGTCCGAAATAAGAGTTAGCAAATTTTATAGAGCCTAGAGGATACCCCCATCCTCATGTCGAGCTCATTACATAACACATTACCGTTCTTCTTAGAGAACGTAAACTTTACTTAAGATGTGCCGGATATAATATAGATCCGAACACACCGTACACATTTACTTTACTTAGATGTGTCGGTCATAACATAGACCCGATCACACCATACACAATTACTTTACTTAGATGTGTCAGATTATGTAGATACCAAGCACACCGTACACATATCCCCCTAGCCTCGAACAATAGTCAAGGTAGGAGAGCCAGCAATTGGCTCGTGGGAGGTTGAATTCCAAGAAGGAAAACAACCGAACAGAGAGGGAGTTGAATCAGATGTAGATATCAACTCCCAAACACACACGCATGACCGGGACTCCCGGATTCCTCACCCCTAAGTTATACATTGGTTAGAAGCTCCCTCCATGGGGCTTATCACAACGAGTTACATTATTGCTAGTCAAGTTCGGTTAGACACACGGGGGAGGTAAGATACCATCCGACACACATGAACATAACAACAATTGTTAGACAGCGACATACTCAAAGGGGGCAATACATTTACACACAACTACAATATACAACTAAGACACGAATAGCTGTAGTTAGAACGTTCCCGTAGGTTGGGACGTTTAAATCCGAATACCGATCTCTTATGTGATCCTAGAGTCGGTTAGCTACGGTTTAACACATAACCAAGGTTAAACGGTATCGGAACAAAGTACGTCACATAATTGAATTACTATAAACTCATTTCATGCTTTATCTTGCAAGGTGGCAAACATTCAGAAAAATAGGTTGGCATACAAGTCGGTGTAATCTGGTAGGACACAGGTTATAAGAAAACCATACCTTACACCATGGGTTACTCTACCGTGTCACCTTACGTTCCTCGGTTCACACTTGATTCACTGATAACATTTCAATGGTTTTATTAACATTAAGATCATATGGTATGTAAACTACTATTGCTCCCGTAATTAACCCCGTTATCCCGTTAATCTTAGTTTTGCTCAAGTGTTCCTAAGTTCACAACTTCCTTATTCACTTCTCAAACTTGTTTACACTTCCAACGGCCTTTACATGCCACCAAACAAGTCCTAATCATCATCTAAAACCATCCCCATTCAATTCCCCGTCTTTAAAACACTTTAAAACACATTCTGGTGCATTTTTACACTGGTCCGGGTTTGTGTCCTGGTTTGTAAACCCAGACCAATCCCGGAAATAGCATTCTGCCTTGTTTTTACATTGGTCCGGGTTTGTTTCCGGGGTTACAAAACCAGACCACACCCTGGGATGAGTTTCTGCCTTATTTTTAGGGTGGTCCGGGTTTATGTACCGGTTTGTAAACCCGGACCAACCATTTCTGCTACATTTTGACAGTTTTCAAGTGTTTTCCAATCCCTATTTCACACCCAATCATTCCCTACTCATTCCACATGTTTCCTAACATGTTTTAACACCTTAAACATGCTCTAAAACTTCCTAAAACATTGATCAAACTCTTGCTCCAATTCTAGCTTAATTCTACAATTTTGCACTCTCATTTTCTCCTTTCCTGCACATTGTGCACACTTGTGCATCTCCAAACCATTCCATGACAACTTTTAATCTTCTCCTAACCATTTGACCATACCACAATCATTCCTAGTCTTTTGCATTCTTAATACCTAAGTCACTCACCATTTACAAGGTCAAGCACACTAAGCACTTTCCTAGGATTTTAAACCACCAAAACATCAACCTTTGCTACAGATTTTGCACAATTTCTTATCCCTCTTCAACCAACACTTCAAGGTGTTTAATTAACTCAAGGAAATTCCTTTCCACTCCTAGATAGCCTTAGGCCCTCCAAACTCATAACAACACCTAATTCACTTAGATTTCTACCGAAATTTCTCCATAACATCGTTACTATACTAACTGATAATTTTCCAAATGAGCATGATTTAAGGGTGTATTTCATATGTTATATTAGCACTTTTCTTGCTCATTTCTCCACTTTAGTTAGTTTTCCTCTAGTTTTATGTTTTATTGGTTATCTTACAGATTTTTTGGCTAAACATGAGGAAAACCAAGCTAGGAGCAAAGTAGACGAAGAGACGAACGCGTAGACGCAAACAGATCGAAAAACGGAGTTCGGACGAAGATTTTAGAGGCAAAATAAGAAGTGTCCGAATTTGTTCGGACACGGCGATTAGGACAGCTCCAGAAAAGCACTGGACGGCAAAAACGGGGATAAACTTATCAAACCGACCAAATGACTTTCCTAGCTCAATTTTGCACCGTTTCTGCTCATTTTTCTTCCACAAAATCACCTACCAACCTACCACCACCTACCCTTTTTATTTTACTCATTCACATACACCTACCCCACTCAATTCTACTCTATAAAACCCACGACCATTCTACTACAATTTCCATCTGATCACCCACAATTCCATATTCCATCCTTCATTTCTCCACTCACGTACTCAGCAAAAACAAGAGAAAAGGAAGAGAAGAGAAGCAGCTGGAGCAGGAGCGAGTAGCAGACCCGTCTCCTCCAGCAGTCTCCAAATAATGGCTAATTCTATCTCTGTTATCTTTTTATTTCTGTCAATGGCTGAGTAATTTTTATTTGTATCCTAGGATGGGGTTTGACCCTAATATTGCTTAAATAAATATTTATTACCTGTCTCATCTATAATATTTGTTTTTATTCCTTTCAATAAATATTGTTAAATGCTTTACGTGACAAACTACTGCATTTTTATGGTAACGTCAATCAACATATGGTTTTGAGATAGACATTAGTACCACGAAGGAATAAACCTTAGTTTTTACACTCCGGGCTGAGCAGGAAAATAATGAGGCTATTATTAAAAGAGTTCATAACTTACCCTTATTAACTCTAATAGACAATAAATAATTGACACATGGTTATAAATTTGTTTAAGTAATTTAGGCAATTCCCCTACTATCCTAGGATACTTTTTCCATCCATATCATTTAAATCACCTTATTTGACTGTATTCATTATTTTTCCACTGATCCCAAACAATCAAGCTTGCATCCGGCTAAACCCCCCATTTACTGTTTTTATTAAATACCAAGACTAGGATAATTGAACCAATTTTCCTGTGGATACGACACTTGTTGTACTACATCGACTAGGTGCACTTGTCTTTTCTTTGCCCATAAGTATGTATATTTTTACTATATACTTTTGGCCAACACTAACACATCCCAATTTCATCATCTTCATCACCAAAACCACAATAGTCACAATTCATACTAACCAAACCCTTAGTGGGTTCTAACAGCATACAAGGTTCAATACATTTACATAAACCTCCTCAAAACACTTCAACTTACATAACTTGGCACTTAGGCCCTTAATTCAAAACACCACTCACCATAGCACCAAACACTAAACATCATCACAAAATTTCCTTTTATATCCACTAAACACATTTCCAACGCAATTTTTGATTCGTTCTTTTAAATTACCCAACCCAAAATTCCAAAACAATGAGAGTATACATTAAGGTAGGTCATTTACCTTAAATTCATATATTTCTCTTTTACTTTTCCAATCTCCTCTTCTTCTCTTTTCTCTTACATTCTCGGACATGGGGCAAAACCATTGCCAAACTCTAGACCAACATTCAATTGAATGAAATGAGAACTAATTAATAGACTTTAAGCTCATGAATCAAGCTAGAACAAGAAAGGTGTTTAAAGCACAAATTAGGGCATTACCTTTGGAAGTTCTAGAATAGGTTTTCAACCTTGAATCAAAGGAGGGTTCCAATCCACCATTGGAGACTTGGAGAGTAGCTCAAACAAGGAAAGAAGTAAGGCATTAAGAAGGGCAAAAATCGGCCACTACAAGGAATGGAGAAAAATGAATATTTCTTGAATCTGTTTACCTTAAATGGAAGAGGAGACTCCAAGCTTCAAGAAACTCAAACTTTCTCTTCAAATGGGCTATACCCATGGGGATGAACTTCACGTTTTTGAGATTTTGAAAAGTTAGGAATGAAGCTCTTGATGAGGGGAAGAAGAATATGTAATTATTTTTGTGTTTGGAGCATGGATGAAGCTTGGACAAGAGGAGAAAGGCAAGGAAGCCATGGGAGAGTTCAAAATTGTTCAAGAAGAAGGGAAGAAGAAGAAGATAGCAGAGTGGGTCTGGGAAGGAGGAAAAAAATGTGAGTGAGGGGGAAGGAATGAGAGTGAGAGGAGAATGAAGATAAAAGTACTTTTGTACTTTTACTTTTTCACTTTTGTTCTTTTAACAAATAAACTAGCTAGTTGAGTGTGGGAGAGGTGTGCTGGACACTATTAAAACTGGGCCCCATTAGTTAGCTAGGGAGGGGCGTTTTTGTCTTTTCACAAGAAACGCTCGTTAAAATTCCCGGTTTGACACTATTCACTAACCGGGCCCGTTTTCCTGGATTTTCTCGTTTCTTTAGTTTTAATGGTTCTTGAACCTTCAATAATGTTTTATTATAGTTATATGATTAACTATAATTTTTACGGGGTCATTTAACCATTTAAAGTCACGTTTTTGGGTTTTCTCGAAAAACGCACTTTAAGACTCCGTTAGCGTTTTAACGCATTATTTGGATCCGTTTTCTTCAGGAATTGTTCCCACGTACTATTTAGGCCTAATTAAGCCCTAGGAATCCCTCTCGGATCCTAGTTGAGGTTATATACCTCCTAAGATAATTAAATACGTGTTTTTACGTTTTGTGACTTTTACGCGTTTTCCTTTTTCTTTTTGGTTTTTTTCTTTCTTCACCAATATTCCTAAGGACTTAATTAGCCTTAGAATACCATAATTACACAATTTATTAACACATTTAAGTTCGGGGTATTTCACGGGTGGAGGGGGTTGGGCGTTGGGCGTTAGGGTATTGGCGGCGGATGTCTGGGTAGACAACAATAACGTGATCGACGACACGACACCATTAACATTTGCCTAGGAATGGTCACGAGGATGTGGTGCGAGTAGTGGTGTTTGTGAGGGTAGAGTGTGGGCCAGAGGTGGTAGAGCTGGAGGTGTAGGAGTACGGTCGTGAGCGGTGTGGTCAAAACTTGGGCTAGACATGGAGTGCGGTGGCCGGCGTGGATAAGGCAGTAGACGCGGCAGAGAGTTCAATCTCTTTGACGAGGAGTTTCTCATAGGGCTCGACAATTCGGATGGTGGTCTCGTGTGCCTTAATCGCTTCCTCAAGAGAACGATACGTGTTGGCAAGACCATAGAGCATATAAGACACCAGATCGTCGGTATCAACAGGTTTGACAAGTTCAACAAGGATATGTGGTGGTGACTATCAATTGAACATCGGTAATCGACTAGCTCCCTTTGGTAGTGGCCCAAAGTTTGTCTTTGAGTTGGTGTACGCGCCCTTTAGAAGGATTGACGTAGTTTTAGCAAGAATATCCCGTACTGCTTTGAAGGTTGTAGCAGGAGTTACCAGAGGTGCAACGACGGGAGTTAGGGTGCCGATGAAGGTACCAAATAGAAGCTGGTCTTGGCGCAACCAAGAGAGGTATTCGAGATTGGGCGAGGTGGTAGTGGTGGTGGTGACTGTCGGTGGTGGTGCGGGATGAGTGCCATCGATAAATTGGAGAGGTCATAGCCGGTGAGAATTGCCTGTAGGTGAGTTTTCCAGGTTATGTAGTTAGTGGAGGTTAAGTGGATGACGTTGGTAAAGTTGACAATTATGAAGGGGTTAGTGCTATCGGCAGGGTTGGTGATGGTTGTGGAAAGCTCAGCCATGGTGAAACGCATAAGAGGACTAGAGAAGAACGGGAAGGGAAGTGAGATCAAGAGAGGCTGATACCATATAAGAAGTTAAATTGTAATTGTCGATTAATTAAACATGAAGACCTCCTCTTTATACGTACTGAACAACAGTAATAAGATGCAGTTTGTGAGATCCTATAATTTAGGCTAGATCCTATAATAAGGGAAGTGAAGAAGTTGGTTATTTGACTTGGTAAAGTTACAAACATAATTGACTAATAATATCCTTAACGAAATATTTAGAGTTAAGATTGATGTATGTCAATTAATACTGAATTTTTTTTACAACGACTAGGGAAAATTCACAAAATACCACTGTTTGAGTTTATAATTCACAAAATATCACTGTTTTTTTCTAATTCAACTTTAAACATGCTTAAATGTTGTCCAAATTTGATGAAACTTTACATGGACGATGCTAAAGTGTTATATTTTGGTCCAAAATCAAATTTGAAGTTTTCTAAGCTCATATGTGACATGTCATGTTCATTGGGTCCCACATGTCACATATGAGCTTAAAAAACTTCAAATTTGATTTTGGACCAAAATATAACACTTTAGCATCGTCCATGTAAAGTTTCATCAATTTTGGACAACATTGAAGCATGTTAAACATTGAATTACGAAAAAAACTGTGGTATTTTATGAATTATAAACTCAAACAGTGGTATTTTATAAATTGGGTTTTTCCTCACTAAAAATCACATATAACAATATAATCAACAATCACTAATCTATAGTCTCCCAGCACTGTCAATGCTGCCTTCGTGCTTCCTAATTGTCATATGTAGCAAAGTTCTTGGTCGAGACCATCATGATCATCTACCTTCAATTTGATCCTCTACATGTCGATAAGTTTGGGATTCAATTGCTTGGTATCGGCAGCGTATGATGATTGTCGTGATGATGTTGGAGTGGATATTAACAGTTGTCCAGTTTGGTGCATGTGATGATAGTCGTTTGTCTTCTAGTGTCTCTTATGGCTCTGGCTCCCCTGCGCAATGTCCAGATCCCGAATATTAACCATCCTTAGTTTTCTAGGCTTGGATTGGACTTCCTTTTCTGTTTTATCTTACTATGTTGAACTTTCTTTTTGGTTTAGTCTTCCTTTCCTAGTGCTTTTGATGTTTTGCTTTGGGCTTTTGGTGATCTTTACAAGCTTCTGCGTATGACATACAAATTAGTCACATAGCGTCCCATGTTGGATCAAGCTCAATATAGTAGTTGCACGGTTTCGTTTGCCCAAAGTCCAAGTTTTGGAGTATTCTACTTCTTAACGTGATAACAGTTAATATATTCCACTTTAGCCGCTGGTTGATATTAGAACCTAGATTTGTTTGTAAAATACCACGACATTGGGGAAAGGGGAACGCTTGTACTGTGAAAGACCCATTTTCCGTAGATAGGTGAATATAATATCGTTTGCAATTCTAGTTTTCGCGGTGAAGGATGGATTTCCTTGCTAGTGTTTTCTTTCTCTTGCCGTTTTTTGCTCATTTATTTTGAGATTCCGGCCAAGCTCCTTGCATGCTTAAGACTGAGCGTTTTTCTTTCACCAGTTCCGTTGGTCTATCACCCGGTTCGCCCTATTACACTACATCCGGGGATCAGTTCTGGGTGGATAGGTTTCACAGTCCCCTCCCAATAGTCATTGTGGGGGATCGAATCTTGGTTCTCCCTACCAAGTTCAGTCTCAATCACCACTGAACCAACGGGGTATTGGTTCACATTTTTTCTTTCGATGTTGTAATTGTTACACTTTCGAGATTCATGTAGGTGTGTTTGTTGGCAGATTAGACGCTACAAGCAGCTGGCTGCGGGATACATATGTGGCAGTCCCAGTCAACTGCTGACTGGACTGTTTTGTTGATTGGGTTACTTTTTTACCATATTAACTTTAGCGCAGATTCGACGCCACGGCCGTCCCGCATCATATTTGGTGTGGTCCATCCATTTGGCAGTCCAGTCAACTGTTGACTGGATTGTTTTGCTGACTGAGCTGCCTTTTTTCTATATTAATTTTAATTGATTATAACTTTTGAAATATAAGTCCAAAATGAAAAAAAATTATATCATTGTTCATCTAAATTCAAGCTCTTCAAAACAAAACCACTCATGGATATTTTTTGACAACTTTAAAAAAAATTATTTTTACATGTATATGATGATACACTAAAATTATAATATGATTCATTAGTTTTGATATTATTATTTATTAAAATTTGATATTATGATTCATTAATTAATAAGTGGTGAATTAGATATCAAACTTTGGAACTGATAAAAATCATTATTGTTTTATAGTGCATTATTTTTGTTTTATAGTGTATATTATTGTTATATGGTATATTTTAACCTTATATGATGAATTGTGTATTTTTTATACATACCAAATATTATTTTGTGTTTTATTATTGTGTAAAAAAATTTATTTTTATATGTTTACGATATACACTAAAATTGAGATATGATTCATTAATATTGATATTATGATTCATTAAAATTGATATTATGATTCATTAACTAATAAGTGGTGAATTAAATGACAAACTTTGGAACTGATAAAAAATCATTATTGTTTTTAGTGTATTATTATTGTATTGTAATGTACTTTAAACCTTATATGGTGAATCATGTATTTTTCTTACGTACCAAATATTATTTTGTGTTGTATTATTGTTTACAATTTTTATTTTTATATGTTACTGATGATACACTAAAATTATGTTATGATTCATTAAATTTGATATTATGATTCATTAAAATTGGTATCATGATTCATTAACTAATAAGTGGTGAATTAGATAATAAATTTCGAAACAAATACTGAATCATTATTGTTTTGTGGTGAATTATTAATGTTATTTGGTGTATTTTAAACTGTATGTGGTGAATCATAAATGTCATTGATGAATGTTGATATGTACATGTAACTAACATAAATTTTTAAACTTGTCAAAATATATCCATGATTGGTCTTGTTTTAAAGAGCTTGAATTTAGATAAACAATGGTGTAATTTTTTTTATTTTGAACTTATATTTAAAAAGTTACAAACATTTAATGACAATAAAATGTTATTAGATTTGTTCCCGTTCCTCAACTTTGATATACGGTGCTGACATGTATTTGTCTTTGCCACTGTGGCATGTGGCTGCACCAAATACGGAATGCCCGTCCCGTACAATCTCCAGGCTGTAACTTTAGATGGTTGTAACTTTTAATATATAAGTCCAAATAAAAAAATTATATCACATTTTTTTATAAGTGAAAAAAAACCAGGGATATGTTTTGACAACTTTGAAAAAAAAATATTTTTACATGTAAACGATGATACACTAGAATCATACTCCCTCCGTTAATTAATATCTGTCGTTTTAGGATGTGATTTTTGTTCAAAAATATCTGTCATTCTAGCTTTTTGACATACTTCTTTCCACTTTTACCCCTACTATTCAATATAAAAGTAATTATTATCTAAATGGAAAAGTAAAAAGTAGGGGCACATGCGTCATTGTCCTACTTTTCTTAATAAGTGTGCAAGTTTCTAAAATGACAGTTATTGTTGAACGGAGGGAGTAATATGATTCATTAGTTTTGATATTATGATTCATTAATATTGATATTATGATTCATTAACTAATAAGTGGTGAATTAGATAACAAACTTCAGAACCAATAAAAATCCTTATTGTTTTGTAGTGTATTATTATTGTTGTATGGTGTATCTAATTTAAACTTTATATGGTGAATCGTGTATGTTTCATACATGTCAAATATTGTTTCATGTTGTATTATTGTGAAAAAAAATTAATTTTATATGTTTGCGATGATACACTAAAATGAAGATATGATTCATTAATTTTGGTATTATAATTCATTAAAATTGATATTATGACACATTAAAATGATGTTATGTGTTTACAATGATACACTAAAATGATGTTATGAATCATAATTAACTCTCATTAATATATATGGATTTATACATGTAATTAACATAAAATTTTAAAATTCTCAAAATATATTCATGTCTGGTCTTGCTTTGAAGAGCTTGAATTTAGACGAACAATGGTGCAAATTTTTTTTATTTTGGACTTATATTTTAAAAGATACAATAATTTATATTTAATATAACAAAAAACAACTCAATCAACAGTTGACTTAACTACTAACTACACTGTCAACTCACACAGTCGCACAATGTTATGCGCGGGCGGCATGCACCATCCCATCTAGGTTGTTAGGGCCTGAGCGGCAAAGAAAAGAGGGAGAAGGACAGGAACAGAGAAGACGGGGAAGAGGGAGGGAAAGGAAAAAAGAGAGGGGGAAGAGGAAGAGAAAGGAGAGAGGAAGAAGGAAGGAAAAAGGGAAGAGGGGGGAAGAGGGAGGCAAAGGAAAAAACAAGAGAGAGGAAGGGCAGAGAAAGGGAGAGAAGAGAGGAAAGGGAGAAAGAAGGAGAGGGCGAGAAGGGAGAGACAAGACACGGGAAGAAAGGGACAAAGAAGGAAAGAAATTTTTAAACTTTATAGTATTTAATTATAAATAATATGTATTAATATATATATGTATAATATTTCTAAATATTTATTTAAAATATAAATAATTTGTATTTATATTTTTAAGTTATAGAGTATATATATTAATATTTATTTAAATTTATAAATTATTATATATTAATATTTATATAAGATATATGTATTATATTCATATCCATATCCATATGGACCATATCCATATTTATTTAAATTATAAAATATATATTTATATTTATTAAGCTATATAAACTATTTATTAATATTTATTAATATTATATATTAATATTTATAAAATTATATCATATATATTAATATTTATATGTGTTATATATTACATTATAATATTATATAAATTATATGTAATATATATATTATATATATTTGAAGATAAGGTAAGAATTTATATTAATATGAGAAATGGCTTCATATATACAAATGAACACAAAAAAGAAAGACACTATAAAATTCCAATCCTCCGAAGGATAGCACTATTCTTTCTACTTCTCTTCAGCTTTACACCCCTCAAAAGAACTCTAACCTCATTTCGTATACTAGAAACACAGGCATCAAAATTAGGTTTTTGTTGAAAAATAACCTCATTCCTAACTCTCCAAATCCCATATATACAAGAACCAACCCCCGCTGACCGAAGCATATAGATGAGACTTGTTTTGTTTCGGGCCTGCTGTAATTGGCTCATCATCATATGGAAGCAAATACTCAACCTGCATCCAAGCCACTTAATAAAAATTTCATTGAATATACACCTTGAGAAATCACATTCAAAGAAAAGATGATCTCTTGATTCCTCTCCCGAACAGAACACACATTCTTTACCAACATCAGCTCTCCACTTCATAATTCTGTCCTTAGTTGCCAGTCTATCTCTTATAGCAAGCCACCACACAAAGGAGCAGTGCGGCACGATGATAGGGTGCCACATAACTTGATCCCACTCACCTTTACCATCACTACCACACAACACCATATAAATTTTCCAAGTGCTAATCTTCTCCTCTTTGCCAATCCCACTTATAATATCTTTCAAACCTCTGCTACATACTTCATCCCGCACTTTAAGACAAGACCTCCACCACCACACCTGATTAACTGCACTCTTTTCATCCCATATGGAAGTTTTGAGGATGTTACTTCTACACCATTGAGAAAGAATAGAGCATGTACCCTTTTCCAGTTGCAGTAACAGTTTCATAGCAGCAGCTTTGCTCCAACTCAGGACTTCCTTAATCCCCAAACCACCATGCCCCAAAGGCCGGCACACCTTGTCCCAAGCAACAGGAAAAAGATGCCTTGTAGAGGTACCCCCTGCCAAAGGAACTTTCGCATCATACTCTTCATTTTTTCCACCACCCCCTTGGGAAACAAAAAGAAATCAGCCCAAAAACACTGAATACTACTCAACACGCTCTTGATAAGACATAATCTACCAGCATAGCTTAAATATCGAGAACACCAATGGGTAATTTTCCTTAACATCTTGTCAATGAGCGGCATATAATACTGGGCACATAATTTCTTTGCAGCCAAAGGGACACCCAAATATCTAACAGGGAAAAGCTCCTCTTTAAAATGTAGGAGTTGCAAAATATGGTGCTTCTCCTCCTCACCCACACCTAAAAAAAATAGAACACTTACTAGCACTAAGCGTAAAGCCAGACATTTCTGCAACCTCACCCAGGGCCTTTTTAATAATAGCAATGGATCCCACATCCCCTCGACAAAAGACCATCAAATCGTCAGCGAAACACAAATGGTTCAACCCCAGTTTCTCACATTTCGGATGAAAGTTAAAATTTGGATCCATCCTAGCAAAACACAGGGTTCTACTCAAATATTCCATACAAAGAACAAAAATAAAAGGAGACAAAGGATCACCTTGTCGAAGCCCTTTCTTACCAGCGAAGAAACCACATACCTTTCCATTAATTAAAAAGGAGAAGGTCGTTGAGGTAACACACTTCATCATCCACCCTACAAACTGCTCACCAAAACCAAAACCTTTCATAATCCTTTCAATAAAAACCCAATCCACAGAGTCATATGCTTTATGGATGTCAATTTTAAGCAAACACCTAGGGGAGATATGGTTTCTGTTATAATGCTTAACCAGGTCCTGACACAGTAAAACATTATGAACCAAACTCCTCCCCGGCACAAAAGCCCCTTGGCATTCATCCACTAAATCAGAAAGAACCTCCCTCAATCTCGCTGCCAAAATCTTTGAGATAATTTTATAAATCATATTACAGCAAGATATGGGCCTCAAATCCTTAACATAACTAGGATTAGGCACTTTTGGAATTAAAGTAACCAAGGTCGCATTTATCTGCTTAAGAATCTTTCCTGTCTTGAAAAAATCCTTAACTGCATTCACCACTTCATCACCAATGAAATTCCAACAAGCCTTAAAAAACATTGCATTGTACTCGTCAGGACCGGGGGCCTTATTATTGTCAATAGATTTAACAGCTTGCCAAATCTCCTCCTTTGTAACCTCTCTAACAAGCTTCACATTTTGTTCATGTTTCACGATACCTCCCACCTTGAAGACCTCCTGGTTAACCGGAACAGTAGCTTTACATTCCCCAAGCAGCTTCTTGTAGAAATCCAGGATATGATCCTCAATCTCCGTATCTAGTACCATCTTGGACCCTTGATCATCAAACATAGCCACTATTCTTGAGGTACTCTTCCTGGCATTCATCACACTACTAAAATATTTACTAGTAGTATCCCCCAATTGTAACCAATCAATCTTCGCCTGCTGAGCCATTTGACTGTGCAGTTGGGACATACAGTCACTATACTCTTTTAGCATCCTCTTTTCCTTTTGGATTTCTTCAACATCAAAAGGCTTCTTTATCAGGTTCAATTGGGAGGTATGAAGCATCTCCCTCTTATCCTCAAGCTTTCTTCTAAGATTACAAAATTTCTGCTTATTTAGCCTTTTGAGTTCTGGCTTTAACATCTGTAACTTCTTAGCCACTTGATACATGGCACAACCCTTAATGGGTTTCTCCCAAACACCACGCACCACTTGATAAAAGCTTTCATCCGCACACCAAACATTTTTAAATCTAAATAGAGGAGGGGGGAAGCCTAACCTGTTTATCCATAAAGATAGTAGCGGGGGTGTGGTCAGAAATATCCGCTGGTCCAAACTCTGCATAAGAATCCACAAATTGCAACAACCATGCCTCATTCACTAACACTCTATCCAACTTAGAGTAATTCCTGAATTTAGGCTCTTGTTTATTACACCACATATAAAAAGATCCAACAGACTGCAAGTCCTGGACCTCAATGTCAATACCGCACTCTACAAAATCCTCACAACGAGCACACTGTTTCACATCATTAATTGTTTTCCCATTATTAAACAGCATACAGTTAAAATCACCAAGCACAACCCACGGGTTATTCACCTCTTTTATACCTCTTAAGCCACTCCACAGCTGACTTCTATCCTCCTCTTTATTATATGCATAAACGAAGGTTGCATAAAAAACCGTCCCTCCATTAGGAGTAACACAACAATGAACGTACTGGCTAGTCTTAGCTAAACAAGCAACGTCCAGTATATCAGATTTCCAAAGGACAAGCACTCTACAATTTTTATCATGCTCCTCATTTGAAATTACCTCCCAGTTTCTAAAATACTTCTTCACCCCATCCATACTCTTCCCCCTAATCCTAGTTTCACAAACCCCCATAAGGCTAACTTTATTATCAACACAAAGGCGAGCTACCGCCGCCCTTTTATTTGGGTCATTTAGACCCCTAATATTCCATACGTCTATCTGCATCTAACCATTTGGTTTTTTCTGTACCACGCCCCTCCCCACTGACTTGATAATCTGAACCTCCTGCTCTTCTTCTACCATTTCACTCCATTTCTTTTTACCATCCCCACCACTAGGATCAGTCTTCTTTTTATTTTTACTCATAACCTTCTAGCCACTCTCCTCCTTACTTCTGGTAACACTTTTACTTCCTCCCTTGCTGCTACATTCACCCTTATTTCCATCATTACTATTAGCTTCACCATACCCCCTATCCTCCTTATTGCTAACAGCTTCTTTAGCGCTTACATCTCCCATGTTTTCATTGATGTCATCAACCAACAGACAGCTACTGCCCCTCGGTTTCCCTTCCTTTGGGCACTTTTCTACCAGGTGTCCAAACTTCTTACAGCCCCTGCACAACCATGATTTCCATTCGTAAATAATTTTCTGTGTAAACTTCTTACCGTCAGGACCAACCAAAATAATCTCCTCCTGAAACTTTGCATCCGCAGCCATCTCAACAAGAATACGAGCATAAGCAATCCTTTGTTTATTTGTTGTACATTTGTCCGCAAAGAGGGGTTTACCCAGTTTACTCGTAATCCTGCCAAGCATCCGAGGAGTCCAAAACTGTAAATCTAATTGCGGTAATTGAATCCAGATAGGAGTAGCAGCCAAATTTGCCATATCCAAAGGACACCCAGGTTCCCAAGGTTTTAGGATCAATGGATGTCCCCTAAAAAACCATGGCCCCTTCTCCAAAACTCTATGTTTCTGCTCCTCACTTTCAAATCGAAAGATATAAACACCTCTATCATTATAAAACACTTGCGGGATTCCAATACTAGCCCATTTTTCCTTAACAAATTTTTCCATAGTAGAAAAGGGAAGTTTCATACCTAACACTGCACCAGTAAGTGCCGCTTTCCAATACTCACGTCCCTCCTCCACCTCTTCCAAGGAGAAACACATTTCATCAGAATCGCTTTCACTATACGTTTGCATCGGCAGGCATTCTTCTCTGTTACGATTGTTTGCAACTACCATACTCCAGGAACGAGGCAGTTTATCCACCCCAACATTTTTCCCATCCTGATTCTCCTTACCCACTTCTTTATCATCAATTATCATTTTTCCCCCACCAGAGGCACCCGCCACCGTAGTAGAAGCCTCCCTGTCCCCTTCGCTAGGGAAAATTTTTGAGCCACTCGCAATCGTCTCCGCCACCCCGCCGAGTTGGTCATCACTACTACCGGCTTTCTCCGTCGCACCTCCTACAGATCCGCTACTTCTACCACCAAACTTTGAACCAGAAACGACTTCAGTGTGCGATGAGACAATCTTGGTCGGTTTCCTCCCTCTTGCCATAGTGCAAGGCTCCGATCAGAAAGTTGGTGTTTAGAGAAAAAGGGTTACCTTTTTTGCCGCTCGCATTGCATCGCTCTGGTCGAGAGAAAAAGGGTTTATATGTAATATATATTGATATTTGTTAATGTTAAAGAAGATAGGGGTAAGATGGATGAAATAGAATACTTTTCACTAGAATTGTAGAGGAAATCACTAAAGAGGGATATAAAAACTGGGTTGCTATTCGCAGTACAAAATTACTAATCACCGCAGTACAATTTTTTTTTAAAATTATATTAACGTTGTAACCATGTAGTGACATCGTGCCGTAACTTTTGTTTTTTGAAAAAATCATTTCATCATCGTAAACAGTAAAAAACGCTTTCATCAAAATAAAAGACGTTAAACCTGTTTTTATTGCGTTTGAACGTTATAATTTTGACTTGACATTAGTATGTCAATATTCTGTTAAGTTATAGACGTTCTTGTGTATTTACTACCAAACGACGTTCATATATTGAAAACAAGTCAAAACGAGCGTTTTTGTCAAAAAATGCTCAAAAACGCGCACGTTATATATAAACGGGATGTGTCACGTATCTTCATTTCTCACGCACGCACTATCTCTCCTCTAAATTACCTCGCCGGAATCCTCTCTTCCAGATCGCCGGACCACCGCCGGAGCCACCGCAGGACCACTGCCGGTGCGGGAAAAATTTTCTGGTGAGTTTTTCGAAAAAAAAAATTCCCAAGTTGTAGATCTTGATGTGGTGAATCCGAATTTGGTGTTAGTTTTTACAAAATCTAAATGATTTAGGCTAGATCTACAATTAAAGTTCTGAAGAAAAAAACTTGAAAACTCCATTAATGGAGTTCTGCAATTCGCCCCTCCCGTCGACACTACTAAGCTCTAAAAACTGTTGCGGTCAACACGACCTAGCCTGGGTCGCCGCTGCCGTCGACACGACTTGGCGCGGGTCGCCCAGCCAGCCGATACAAGTTGGGTGAACTCGCCACAGCTACCGACACGCCTCTTCTCGACTCGCCAACGCCTGCGACACGTCCGTTGCTCGCTTCTTGATTCGTGTTGAATCTCTCTGACTCGCCATGACACGCAAGCTGAACGGGACCAACTCGCCCCAGCGAGTGACACGAGCCTCTCAAATTCGCCCCGACGGTGGACAGTATCAGGGCAACTCGCCCCGGCAGCTGACACGAGCTGCTTAGTCTCACCCCGCCTATCGGGGAGTGTTCGTTTTTTTTATTTTTTTAATAAATCTTTTAAATTTATTAAAATAATTATAAATCATAACATTTTAAAATTAACAAGTAATAATAAACCAACTCACATATTAAATAAGAGAACGATAACTATAAAGTCAAGAGTTACAAGAACGTTGACCAGGAAGGTCAAAGTTGACAAACTCATAAGAAAGATGAGATTCTTAAATGAATTAAACATTATTGTAACTCTTGAATTATAGCTATTCCAACCTTCCTTATAATAACTTAGACTCTTCATGTCTAATGTTTTATAATATGATCTCTTCATATATGAAGCCCATCTCTTAATACATCAATTATAACTTAATCATATAATTGTAACGCTACATAAGTCCTTATAATTCCAAATGAACCTTAAGGTTCCTTAGACTTATACTAAAGTTAGTATATGTCTAAGGAACCTTAAGGTTCATTTGGAATTATAAGGACTTATGGCGTGTTACAATTATATGTTTTAAGTTATAATTGATGTATTAAGAGATGGGCTTCATATATGAGAGAATCATGTTATAAAACATTAGACCTGAAGAGTCTAAGTTATTTTAAGGAAGGTTGGAATGAAGAATGAATAATATAGTTCAAATGAATTTACATTCTCACCCCCAATTTATTTTATAACATTACAATCTTACATAGTACTCAATATACATATCATTTATCTCTTTATAATTATAACTCAAAGTTTACCACCAAGAATAACTTATAAGTCTCTTACATTTGACAATGGTATGCTATAATTGTTTTGTTGATTTATTATTACTTACTTGCGTAGCTTATCTTAATTGTGATTTGTTCAACTTGTGCAGTGATGGATAAGTTTAAGAAAGTTCTGAAGAACGTGTACACAAAAAAGAAGAAAGATAGAAATGTAAAGCAGCCAATGACGGCTTCGTACCGTTGTGAGCGCGGTGCCGGACTTGATCCTCCACGAAACTCGTCTTTCCACCCACAGCAGGGTCATGTTAAGCCTGCATGACACTCGTCGATTCAGCCCCTGAAATACCCCGGATTTAAATATGGTGATTAAATTATTCTAATATGATATTTAAAGGCCTAAAGATGCCTAAAGATCTTTGGTGAAGAAAGTAAAACCAAAAGAAAGAACAAAACACGTAAAAGGCATAAAATGTAAAAACGTGTGTTACGCAACCATACGAGGTATATGACCTCGACTAGGGTCCTAGATGGAATCCTAAGACTTAGTTGCACACTAAGAACATGTGGGAACAATTACCGAAGAAAACAAATCCATATAGTGGGTTAAAAACGCAAACGAAGTCCTAAAGCACGTTTTTCGAGAAAACTCGGAAATGTGACTTTAAGTGGTTTAATGGACTCATAAAAATTATAGTCAGTCATATAACTATAATTAAACCGTAATGAAGGTCTAAGAACCACTAAAATTAAATAAACAAAAAAATCCAAAAAACGGGCCGGGGTGATGAATAGTGCCAAACCGGGAATTTAGAGTGTTTCCTGCGAAAAGACGAAAATGCCCTCCCTAGATATTTATAAGGGGGCTGGTTTTATGAGTGACTCAGCACTCTTCTCTCTCAATTAATTAACTCTCTAGACTCTATAAGTTGGAAAAAGACACAACAATAAAGTAGAAGAAAAGTACAAGTGTGCTTTTTGGACTCTCTCTCCCCCATTCCTCCCTCTCTCTCGTTTTTCTCCTTGTGCACAGACTCCCCATTCTCCATCTTCTTCCTCTGGTGATTTCTCAAGCCCTCCCACCAGCTTGAACTTCCTCTTCATGGTTCAAGGCTTAAACCAAGCCAAAACACCATAAAAATTATATATTTTAGCTCCTCTAGTCTTGGAGATTCTTTTCTACCTTTCAAAGTTCCCAAACCTTGAAGTTGAACTCCATGGATGGAGCTCTATTTGAAGGAAGAAGCAGCACATTGTGAGCTAGACTACTCCTTGGTTTATTTAAGGCAAAGAAAAGCTTCAAACATCTATTTCCTAGCCTTTCCATTGTGACCGAAAATTTCCCGATTTTGAACCTCCGCTGTTGCTCTTGTTCTAGCTCTGTTTTGTCTTCAAGAAAAGTGCTAGAGCCTTTCTAGTTGGCTTGCCGAATACTTCATCTAGAAGTTGGAAGGTAAACCCTCTTTTTAGAGCTTTAAAACACTCCCTTGCATTCTAGGGTTATTTCTAGAACTTAAGTACTCTCCTAATGCTCATTATTGTTCCATTGGGCATTGGTCTATAGTTAGCAACTAAATCCCCCATTGACTGGTTGTAAAACAAGAGCAAGAAGAGAAAGAAAGAACAAGAAGAAAGGAGGAAAGGAAAGGAAAGAGAACTAAGGAAATTCTAAGGTAATTGGCTTACCTTGAAACTGTTTTGGAATGCCTTGTGGCATTAGATCTATACTGTTTTATGTTGATTGATTTATGTGGATGTTTAAGGGCCTTGGATCCTAGTAAATTAAGATTACTACACTTGATATTGTTGTTGAGAATGTGATGGAACCTTGTGTACTGTTAGTGTCCAATGTTGGATATGGCTAGTTGAATTGACTTAGGTGAGCTGAATAATGCATTTGGGCATGCTAGAATTGTAGGGAGACTATGGAAAAATTTGTGTAGAAAACCAATTGTCATAGGTGAATTTGTTAGAAGTAATGACCCATGATTAACTAGGTGTGTTTAGAGATCAATTTGGATAACTAATCACCTTGGGACTAGATTGGAAGAAAGTTATGTATTTGGGTAAAACTTGGAATGAAAATAATGCAAGTTGAATACTAGAATGGCATTAGTTGTAAACAATTGAATGAGTAAAGATGGTGGGAAAAATATGCACATTAGAACATAGAGAGCTAAATTGTAGGTGTGGGGAAGTAAGAAAGGGAAATTGTGTACAATAATCAAAGTTTAAGTAATGAGTTTAGATAATAGATTAAGAGGGTTTAAAGTGTCAAATTAGTGTTAAAACATGCTAGAATACATGAGGGAAGATTGGGAAAGAAATGGGCAAAGAATTGAAGTTAGAGTAAAAATAAAACTGTCCAAATGTAGCAGACCATAGTAGGGTCCGGGACTTAGGTCTTGGATGTAGTCCCGGACCACCACTTAAAAACCACCAAGAGTTGTAAATTGGGCATGGTCCGGGACCTAGGGCCAGGACAAAGACCCGGACCACCCCCTTGAAACTGTCTGAGAGTTGCCTAGTAACATAGTCCGGGACTTGGCTTAGGGTTAAAGACCCGGACCAGCCACAAAATCAACCCGAGAGAAATGATACATGTTGGTCCGGGACTTGGGGTTGGTACAAGGTCCCGGACCACTATGAAAATGTTGCCGAAAGTTTGTCTAAGTGTTGGTCCGGGAGTTAAGGTCCGGACAAGGTCTCGGACCACACCAGAAATGCAACAGAATGTTAGAAAATGAGATTAAATGATGGGGATTGATTGGTATAGTTGTTATAAGATTATTAAGGCTTGTTTGGTGACATGTAAAGATCATTAGGAGTATGAACAAGTGTAAGATATAATGTGGAGTTAGAATTATAAGTTTAATGTCAAAAATGACAACATTAGGAACTTATAATCACAAGTGATAATGAATGAAAAACCTTAAGATAAGGTGGGTTGATATGGGGAGAATTAGGAAACATAAGAGACGACAAGTGTCGTAGGTAATAACAAGTAGTCGAGGTTAATAAAGAAATTAACCGTTCGACTGAATGAATTATAGGAACGAGAACTAGTCGAAATGGTAGCCGAGACTAAGAGATCGTCATGTTAGGCTAGCCATCATCAGGGTGACAGGTATGGTTTTCTTGCAATCTGTGTCCTACCGAGTTACACTCCGCTTGTGTGCTACTTGTTTATGTATGCCAACCTAACAAGATAAAAGCACGAAAATGTTTATTGCATTTGATATAAATCTCGATGCCTGATGTATGTGCTAACCATCCTTGTTTGAGTTTATGGTCTAACTGAGTGTTGTAGCCCGACTCGTAATTGAATAATGTTTGGTTAGGGACTCATAGAGAGAGTCGATCCATGAAATAATTAAACGTGGAAAAACATATAAGAATTGTCAATTTGAGAACAACGATAACTCAAACTTTATGAATTCACTTGAAATGTGGAAAGAGATATACGGGACTAATAAACTCCCCCTTAATGATTAGTCGACCTCCTATATGAGGATTCGACCCGACTTGAGAAAATAACCAAGCTTTTAAGTATTGGGAATGTAGGGCAACCCTTAAATCTGTGAATACAATGACTTAGGAAAACACCCTAAGATTGTGAGATGACATCAAGAGAGATGTCTCGAACTAGTATATATTATTACTAACCCTTAGAGTGGGTTAGGGGATTGTGAGTCACGCATGCAAGGAAGAGGAAACAACAGAGTGATTGTTTCTGATTCCATGGTCGAACTCCCTTGTGAGGGGCCGTGAGCCACATGGTGGTGCCCGGTAGGGCCGTGAGCCACGTAGTGGTGCCCGTTGGAGTAAGACTGACAGAGCTTATCCGTCTAAATAGATAAGCTGGGTATTGTGGGTTATGAAAGAAATGTCCCGGTGGTGAGACCTATATGTGTCTCTGCCTGGAGGCCTATGAGGCTTAACTTAAGAACTATTCAAAGTAAAATTATCATGAAAACTAGATCGAGACCGGGAGTGTCTATGGATCTAAGAGACAAGTTAAAACTATCTGACTAGGATGGATGAATTATTAATTAATGATAATGAGGCATTATTGAGGTAGAAACCCTCAAGGCCTAAAGAACAAGGTAATGAATTCTAACAAACTTCATGTGCTAGCCTTGTTGATTGTATTCCATGGTTTGAATACTTGTTGAATGCGAGTATGTTGTGTGTTTACAGCATTTCATGTTATGATTTAAATAAAATCAATCGCATGTTCAGATGACACTTAGTTGAGTGTGGCCCAGTAGTAGCGGGTTGCACGACTACCATACCAGCAAAGGTGCTGAGCCCCATTGGGGCCGCCCATTATTTTTCAGGTACGATGGAGATGATTACCGTTCGAGAGTAGGACGGGGACTGTTGCCATGCATGTGTAGTTTTATTTGAGCATTTATGTATTGATAGTGGTGTAAGACCGAAATGTTATCGGCAAATAGAATGTAAAGACTCGGTATAGTTTGGATTGTAAATGACTCGGTTTAGAAACGGAATGAGAATTGTATTGTATAAGTACTCGGGAATTCTGGTCCATCGGACCGTTACTGTATTGAATCGGGCCTTGTTAGTCACGTGGGTGACTAACGACATTGTTTCACCCACCGTTGTATTGGAATTTCTGCTGCTAGTGTAATGATGATTGAGACGATTTAGCATTAATGACGAGATTAGCGGTAGGGGTGTTACAAAAATTGGTATTACTCCGCTCTGATGACTGGAATTACCGAGCTTAGGAAATACCGAGTTAGGAATAAGATACTTTAGGTTAAGGGTTGAGCGGTAGCGTGAGAGATACGCTAGATAGCAATTACCAATGTGTACTGGATGCCTATAATATCCAAACCCGCCCTCCACATCCCCCATTTTATAACTCGGAAAAGAACACCAGAGAGATGGAAAGACTCTCTTACTCGGGAAAACCCGATCTGGCAGTTATGAAATAACCCTGTAAGAAAAGAATCTATCATACAGTAGATTCCTAGGACTTGAAATCCCGGAGACGGTTCCCGTTTGAACGATATTACCCGCACTTAATAGTGGAAGGTTGAGAATCCTGTCCAAAGGAGAATGAAATTTCCGGCAGCATGGGTCGACATGCCGAGCAGTCAAGAGAACCGTGCCTGGTCAGCAAGAAGGAAAGCACTAGCCGGGCAACGAAGCGGAAAAAGGAGAAGTAACAAAACCCAAGACACATGTCTGCGGGACCACAATGGTTTGATGATACAACCGACAGTATACTAACCGACTAAGGAACTGGTCAAGAGTGGGTAACTCCAAACCTACACGCCTAAAGAGGTTAAAATACCTAATCTACGTAACTCAAACAACCATGAGAACGTCTACGAAATACACTCCGACAAAACTACAGATGTAGTTCCTAAAGAAGAGTCAAGCCTCGGTAACCACGGTATATGTGTGGGAACTAGCAATAAGGAAAGACACAGAACTAAATGAATAGGGGTCTCCAAGAATGGAGAAGCGCCCTGATTAATGACTACCATGTGAAGACCATTAAGAAGCTACTCAGAAGATCGATAATTAAGATCAGAGGATCAAAGGAAGAGCCAACAAGGCTACCGAATACGGTGTGAATGGAAACAATACCGTAACCGGTATGTGTTGAACCGATAGCCAGCCTGCATGGCGCACTTGCCGTGGCAAGTGCTGTAATACTGGGCTATTCAGAAGAAACTTTTCACGACAAGGAAGTAATTACTAAAGTACCACGATGGTGAATGAAGCAATTAGAGGATCCCAAATCCTACGAACTCGAAGAACGGAACCTTGGAAGGGCCTAACGGCCTAACCATTGTATTAAAGGATATACCAGTCAGTGAGAAGCTAGACTTGGTCAAGACCACTAGACATGATAATACCATGAAAAAATTTCTTCTTTCAAACTCAAAATTTTCTTTCAGAACCTCAGATCTTTTAAAACTAAACCCAGAAGAACCACAGTAAGTTATCATAGGACGACACTAGAGGAGTTGACAACAGATACTTCACATAGGCATGTGACGGACACTACGAGTGTAAAAAAACGAGATGTGGGATAACCGCACTCTGAAAGGAGCTTGCGGGCCTGACAGACTTATTTATAAGTTAGCTAGGCAAGTAGTAATGTATCAGTAAGGTACCCCACATATGTGTACGAGTAGTGTACAGAACACGAGAAGTAGTCAACTCCGTACCACGGTCAGTGATGCAAGTTCAGACCAGAACAGCTGATTACCTCGAACGATCGAAGAGCAATAACTCAGTAAGCTAACGAGTCTAAAGGAATCAGAGAACTCATTCCAAGAAAATGATTAAGAGTTAGGAAGTACGAGGAGCACTGATTATTAAGTACAAACAACTAATATGTCTCAAGGACCTCGAAGGAAACACACGATGGCTGGAATAAATACCCAGCCTAAATAGTAAGGCAGATGCCTAACATGGACACGTTAATGTTCAACGAACGGGATGGAATTCCCAGAACAAACACCAAGGCTACCAGGGAATATTATCCTTCACTAAGAAGGCAGTACCAGCTAAGAATGCAAAGAACGAAAGAATCAATGATCTACCCGAGTACGGGAGACATTACCAACCCTAAACGGGATAGTTCGGAATATGGTACCACAAGGCGGTATGGTTACCAATATACCCATAAATACAAGCCAGATGAAATGGCATAACTCAGCAACACCCAGGAATAATCCTTGGAAGGTGTTTTGAGTCAACAACAGTTGAATGAAATATTGTGATGAGAAACACAGGATGGTGTATGGAGAAGTAGAAACTTGTGTGAACAGCCTACAATGAGCAGAGCTCGAGGCAACGTGGCTTACAAGCCGTGAACCATCTGCAACGAGTAGATTCAAACGGTTGCAAAACCTACATAGAATCATAAGCAGAATTGCTGGGAATGACACCAATAAGAGAAGAGAAACTATTTAATATCCACGAATAGAGCGGAGAACGAACCACTACTCTAAGAGTGGGGATACCTCTCGTTATTGTGAGGCTGCTAGAGCGGTGATTAGGTGGACCCTCCAGAAAGAGGCTTTCACCTATTGATATACTGAAGCTTGAGCACGTGGTTATTGCCAAGGGACAATTTGAACAAGAATAGTATGAAGAAAGAAGCTTTTATAGCAATTGTCGAAAACCGAAAGAGTAGTCGGTTTAGAAGCAAACACTGTATGTGTACAGAGCGAACTGTAGATGAACAACGCTCAAGGAGCATAGAGACTTAAGGAATATCATGTTGTAATCAGCCAAGTAAATGGCGAGTCATAGTATGAATGGTAGAAGTACATGAGCGGAAGCTAACATAGTAGCGGATTTCATGTAATCAATATTGTATAATGAGTAAGAACATGGCACGCAGCAAGCCACCATTATATGGGTACAGTCAGACAATGATATGGAGAATGAAACGGAATTATGAGCTAGACTCAGTGGAGATGAAAAACAAGAGATGGTAGATAGACTGGGCAGTAAAGCCAGTAGTCTATACCATGTGATGAAGGATCTCACGGGGAACGCATTATTCAATCCTATAGGAATTGCGTAGGAAACTGAAAGCGTATACCTAGTGGATCAACTTGATAAGTGAAGCAATAAGCTTTGTGACAAGAGTACTCTATTGCTAAATAGCCAACCCGTACTAGAGACGGAAGACTTGCAAACACACCAATGAATATGGCGCAAGCCAGTTAAGTGAAAACCTAGAAATGAAACCGTGCGGCCTTGGGCCAAAGAGGCATGAAGAGCGTTGGACATACCAACAATCACAACAAATGAATTATACCTGAATAAAAGCGGAAAGAAGCTTGTGAACACTATAAGGACCGATGCATAAGAAATGCAAGTTTGTACAAATAAAAGAATACTTGTACAGAACCAGGCAAGTGGACGTAATTCAGAAGCCACTAACAACAGAGGAAGTACTACACACTAGGTAGTAGGTCGACCTCAACCGACAATAAGTCGGAGAACCAAGTGAGTAAGTACAGAGGTACACAATAGTATGTACAATAGATTTCCAAAGAACTGGATAGAAAATCTATAACTCATCGAGTTCACGTACGGTAAGAGATAACACGCATTGATTGAGAGACCTTTAATCCCAAGAAAAAGGGATAAAAGGGAGATGTGCAATACATTAAGAATAACGAGAAGGGCGAATTAAGCTCTAAAGTTATCAGGTCGCGCAGCATAAGCTAGTGGGCCATAATTCTAAGGTTTAATGCACCTAGTGAATAAGAGCGAATGGCTAATTATCAATGCCTTGAAGCCTGAGAGGCTAGAACCAAACTCGGTTATGAGTTAAGCAAAATCCAACGAGAATTCTTAGTGCAGGGACTAAACCATCAATATGGTTAAGATCCTTTAACCAGAGCCCATTGTGTAATAGACCGTAGGGAAGTTAAAACACTTCATGACGGCTGAATGTCTTAAACTATGTTCAGTGATAACATATGGTAGATTATGTGGGTGTAATCCCTTTTAATGGGGGTAGAGCGAAACACCGCTTAGTGTATATTTCACGTATTAAGTATGTAAACTATGGTGTGCATAGCAAAAAAGAATTGTTTTGATGATTGGTACGTATGTTACATAAATATGTGTATTCATTCATAGTCTAATTATGGTCATTGCACACAAGAAATGCGAATACCATTGATATAAACATACCTACCTTGTAACTCCGGTGTGAGAATACAAGTGGAAAGGAGTAGAGAAACTCCTAGGAAAATAAAACCCCGATAGTATATGTTTATTTAAGACCAGATATAGTATTGTGATGTATGAGTCGGTATGAAACCAATGTAGAACCTAGTAGGAATTGAATTCCCTAGGTGATTTGATTTGAGGTGAATTGAGAACGATTGATGGACTGAGTTCCATAATTTGGAGATGTATTGATGTATGATTATGACTAGAATGATTAAAGACATAAAATGAGGAAATGATTGAATTATTTGACTGTTTGAAACTAAAGTGGGAAGTCGAACTTGATTTGCTAGCGATCAAGGGAAACTGAACACAAATTGGGGTGGAAGGATAGTGCAACACTGATGCTGATCACATCAGGGTTGAATGATTCTCGAAGCTCCCCGTAAGTGGTCACAAGTAATCACGTTAAGAATAGATGCAGTTAGCCTAAATTGGATTTAGAGTTGTATTGTGTTTTCAAAAAGGATTTTCGATTGGTATTTGCAAAAAGGATTTTCCTTCAAACTTGAAAACAAGGACTAGTTTTGAAACCACTACCACTATCCGAGGGCTTTTGTCTTGATGACCGGGAGAATGGTGGGAGTGAGGACTAGTTTTGAAACCACTGTCACTTAACCGAGGGCTGCGGTCCTTTGTCTAGATGACTGGGAGATTGGTGGCAGTGCGTGTTTTGTTCTTTCCAAGGGCAGCGGGACGTAGAGAAGTCCTGTGTCTTGATTGACCTAGAGTGCCTAAGGATATCTATATATGCGAACGTTTTGATCAAGGCAACCAAAGGGACCTTGGGCCAGAGAGCGTAAGTGCCCTTAGTCATGAATCGGCCATGGACCAGAGAGCGTAAATGTCCAGTGTGACCAGTACATGTGGGATCACAGAGTGTATTACTTGTATGGGATTCGAGGAGTGTAGTGCCTTCTTGTCTTCGGACCGTCCCCATGGAGAGAATACAAAAGAGTATTTTTGATTGCTATACATGCAGTGACATGTTGTGTGGATGTGTAGTATACATCAAGACAGACCTGTTGAGTCTGTAAGGTTATATATATTCTAACCTTAGCATATGATGTTTGTGTGACTAACAATATTAGATCCACCAACTTTGAGGGCAAAGTTCTTTAAGGGGGGTTGATTGAAATACCCCGGACTTAAATATGGTGATTAAATTATTCTAATATGATATTTAGAGGCCTAAAGATGCCTAAAGAGCTTTGGTGAAGAAAGTAAAACCAAAAGAAAGAAGAAAACACATAAAAGGCATAAAACGTAAAAACGTGCGTTACGCAACCATAGGAGGCATATGACCTCGACTAGGGTTCTAGATGGATTCATAAGACTTATTTGCACACTAAGAATATGTGGGAACAATTTCTGAAGAAAACAAATCCATATAGTGGGTTAAAAACGCAAACAAAGTCCTAAAGCACGTTTTTCAAGAAAACCTGGAAATGTGACATTAAGTGGTTTAATGGACTCGTAAAAATTATAGTCAATCATATAACTATAATTAAACCGTAATGAAGGTCTAAGAACCACTAAAATTAAATAAAGAAAAAAATCCAGAAAAATGGCCGGGGTGATGAATAGTGCCAAACCGGGAATTTAGGAGCGTTTCCTGTGAAAAGACGAAAACGCCCTCCCTAGATATTTATATAGGGCCGGTTTTATGAGTGACTCAGCACTCTTCTCTCTCAATTAATTAACTCTCTAGACTCTATTAGTTAGAAAAAGACAAAACAATAAAGTAGAAGAAAAGTACAAGTGTGCTTTTTGGACTCTCTCTCCCCCATTCCTCCCTCTCTCTCTCTCTCATTTTTCTCCTTGTGCATAGACTCCCCATTCTCCATCTTCTTCCTCTGGCGATTTCTCAAGCCCTCATACAAGCTTGAACTTCCTCTTCATGGTTCAAGGCTTTAACCAAGTCAAAACACCACAAAAATTATATATTCCTGCTCCTCTAGTCTTGGAGATTCTTTTCCACCTTTCAAAGTTCCCAAACCTTGAAGTTGAACTCCATTGGTGGAGCTCTATTTGAAGGAAGAAGCAGCACATTGTGAGCTAGACTACTCCTTGGTTGATTTAAGGTAAAGAAAAGCTTAAAACATTTCATTCCTAGCCTTTCCATTGTGACCAAAAATTTCCAGATTTTGAACCTCCATTGTTGCTCTTGTTCTAGCTCTGTTTTGTCTTCAAGAGAAGTGCTGGAGCCTTGCTAGATGGGTTACCAAATACTTCATCTAGAAATTGGAAGGTAAACCCTCTTTTTAGAGCTTTAAAACACTCTCTTGCATTCTAGGGTTATTCCTAGAACTTAAGTACTCTCCTAATGCTCATTATTGTTCCATTGGGCATTGGTCTATAGTTAGCAACTAAATCCCCCATTGACCGGTTGTAAAACAAGAGCAAGAAGAAAAAGAAAGAACAAGAAGAAAGGAGGAAAGGAAAGGAAAAAGAACTAAGGAAATTCTAAGGTAATTGGTTTACCTGGAAACTGTTTTGGAATGCCTTGTGGCATTAGATCTATATTGTTTTATGTTGATTGATTGATGTGGATGTTTAAGGGCCTTGGAGCCTAGTAAATTAAGATTACTGCACTTGATATTGTTGTTTAGAATGTGATGAAACCTTGTGTGTTGTTAGTGTCCAATGTTGGATATGGCTAGATGAATTGACTTAGGTGAGTTGAATGATGCATTTGGGCATGCTAGAATTGTAGGGAGACTATGGCAAAATTTGTGTAGAAAACCAATTGTCATAGGTGGATTTGTTAGAAGTAATGACCTAGGATTAACTAGGTGTGTTTAGAGATCAATTTGGATAACTAATCACCTTGAGACTAGATTGGAAGAAAGTTATGTAGTTGGGTAAAACTTGGAATGAAAACAATGCAAGTTGCATACTAGAATGGCATTAGTTGTAAACAATTGAATGAGTAAAGATGGTGGGCAAAATCTGCACATTAGAACCTAGAGAGCTAAATTTTAAGTGTGGGGAAGTAAGAGAGGGAAATTGTGTAAATTAATCAAAGTCTAAGTAATGAGTTAGATAATAGATTAAGAGGGTTTAAAGTGTCAAATTAGTGTTAAAACATGCTAGAATACATGTGGGAAGATTGGGAAAGAAATGGGCAAAGAATTGAAGTTAGAACAAAAATGAAACTGTCAAAATGTAGTAGACCATAGCAGGGTCCCGGACTTAGGTCTTGGATGTAGTCCTGGACCACCACTTAAAAACCACCGAGAGTTGTAAACTGGGCATGGTCCGGGACCTAGGGTCAGGACAAAGACCCGGACCACCCCCTTGAAATTGTCCGAGAGTTGCCTAGTAACATAGTCCGGGACTTGGCTTAGGGTTAGAGACCCGGACCAGTCACAAAATCCACCCGAGAGAAATGATACATGTTGGTCCGGGACTTGGAGTAGGTATAAGGTCCCGGACCACTATGAAAATGTTGCCGAAAGTTTGTCAAAGTGTTGGTCCTGGAGTTAGGGTCCGGACAAGGTCTCGGACCACACCAGAAATGCAACAGAATGTTAGAAAATGAGATTAAATGATGGGGATTGATTGGTATAGTTGTTATAAGATTATTAAGGCTTTTTTGGTGACATGTAAAGGTCATTAGGAGTATGAACAAGTGTAAGATATAATGTGGAGTTAGAATTATAAGTTTAATGTCAAAATGACAACATTAGGAACTTAAAATCACAAGTGATAATGAATGAAAAACCTTAAGATAAAGTGGGTTGATAATGGGGAGAATAAGGAACATAAGAGACGACAAGTGTCGTAGGTAATAACAAGTAGTCGAGGTTAACAAAGAAATTAACCGTTCGACTGAATGAATTATAGGAACGAGAACTAGTCAAAATGGCAGCCGGGACTAAGAGATTGTCATGTTAGGCTAGCCATCATCAAGGTGACAGGTATGATTTTCTTTGAATTTATGTCCTACCGAGTTACACTCAGCTTGTGTGCTACTTGTTTATGTGTGCCGACCTAACTAGATAAAAGCACAAAAATGTTTATTGCATTTGATATAAATCTCGATGCCTGATGTATGTGCTAACCATCCTTGTTTGAGTTTGTGGTCTAACTAAGTGTTGTAGACCGACTCGTAATTGAATAACGTTTGGTTAGGAACTCATAGAGAGAGTCGATCCACAAAATAATTAAACGTGGAAAAACATATAAGAATTCTCAATTTGAGAACAACGATAACTCAAACTTTATGAATTCACTTGAAACGTGGAAAGAGATATACGGGACTAATAAACTCCCCCTTAATGATTAGTCGACCTCCTATATGAGGATTCGACCCGACTTGAGAAAATAACCAAGCTTTTAAGTATTGGGAATGTAGGGTAACCTTTAAATCTGTGAATACAATGACTTAGGAAAACACGCTAAGATTGTGAGATGACATCAAGAGAGATGTCTCGAACTAGTATATATTATTACTAACCCTGAGAGTGGGTTAGGGGATTGTGAGTCACGCGTGCAAGGAAGAGGAAACAATAGAGTGATTGTTTCTGATTTCATGGTCGAACTCCCTTGTTAGGGGCCGTGAGCCACATGGTGGTGCCCGGTAGGGCCGTGAGCCACGTAGTGGTGCCCGTTGGAGTAAGACTTGCAAAGCTTATCCGTCTAAAGAGATAAGCTGGGTATTGTGGGCTATGAAAGAAATGACCCGGTGGTGAGACCTATATGTGTCTCTGCCCGGAGGCCTAAGAGGCTTAACTTAAGAATTATTCAAAGTAGAATACTAATGAAAACTAGATCAAGACCGGGAGTGTCTATGGATCTAAGAGACAAGTAAAAACTATCTGACTATGATGGATAAATTATTAATTAATGAGAATGAGGCATTATTGAGGTAGAAACCCTCAAGGCCTAAAGAACAAGGTAATGAATTCTAACAAACTTCATGTGCTAGCCTTGTTGATTGTATTCCATGGTTTGAATACTTGTTGAATGCGAGCATGTTGTGTGTTTACAGCATTTCATGTTATGATTTAAATAAAATCAATCGCATGTTCAGATGACACTTAGTTGAGTGTGGCCCGGTAGTATCGGGTTGCACGACTATCATACCAAGAAAGGTGTTGAGCCCCTTTGGGGCCACCCATTATTTTTCAGGTACGATGGAGATGATTACCGTTTGAGAGTAGGACGGGGACTGCTGCCATGCATGGGTAGTTTTATTTGAGCATTTATGACAGTGGTGTAAGACCGAAATGTTTTCGGCAAATAGAATGTAAAGACTCGGTATAGTTTGGATTGTAAATGACTCGGTTTAGAAACGGAATGAGAATTGTATTGCATAAGTACTCGGGAATTCTGGTCCATCAGACCGTTACAATATTGAATTAGGCCTTGTTAGTCACATGGATGGATAATGACATTGTTTCACCCACCGTTGTATTGGAATTTCCGCTGCTAGTGTAGTGATGATTGAGGCGATTTGGCATTAATGACGAGATTAGCGGTAGGGGTGTTACAGCCACAGCAGGGTCATGCTGAGCCGCCATGTCACTCATCATTTCACCCACAGCAGCAGCCTATCATGGACCCACCCCCTGCCCAGTCATTACACGATTTCGACCTAGTCGCACACATACCAAGGAGGAGGATGCATGTGGCTTCATCCTCTACAGGTGGTTGGTCATCTGCTGATCTGGCCAAGCCCCATGGCTCCAGTTATGATATAGAGGGTGAAAGTAGCCACCACGAGGGGTATATGGAGGCACAGACTTCTGCTGGTGGTAGCTACCATGACCACCGTGTGTGGCATGTGGAGGTACAAACTTCTGCTGAGGATAGCTATCATGACCCCCGTACCCCTCCGGATGCTGCAGCCGTTGACATGGACATCGATGAGGAGGAGGCTAAGGAGACGGATGAGGATGAAGACCTGGACGAGGACGACCCTGATCATGAGAGCGCGACTGATGAGGAAGCTGCTCTCGCTATGGAGCCCATTCTTCCCACTTACTAGAGGCTAAATGATGTGCCAATACCTGGTGGTCCACTACTGACTAGTGTCATCACCAGTTTCGGGGGGCATGTCGCCATTGACCTTTGGTCAATGACTAAGGTATGTACTCTCTTATCTTTCACTTTGACAAGTAGATTTAATTATTTCTTCATTCGTGTGTATAAACGTTGTGGTAATTATCTAGGACCGGGGTGTTTTGGGATTTAAACCCCGAAAGCCAATAATCATGAACTGGCCGTTTAACTTGGTTCCTTGCAAAAGGGCAAGGAATATGATTATGGACTCACGGCAGGATCATCTGCTAGATGTCACATAGGGTTTCAATAACATGTCATTGATCTCGGCCTTTTTGGAGAGGTGGCAGCCGGACACCAACTCTTTCCACATGCCCTTTGGAGAGATGATGATCACACTTCATGATGTGTGGCAGATACTAAGGATCTCCATCATTGGTCATCCGGTTGTGGGGGATCCATCAAACACTGAGCTTAAGGAGACGATGGCTACGTTGTTAGATTTTCAAAACGGCGTTGAGCAGATGACAAATTTCATGTGGCATACTGGTGATGTTCAGATATGTTCACTTATACAGTGGTGTTCGACCGGGTAGAGGGTACCTATGAAGGAGGCGTGCGGTTGGCTCTATTATGCGATCGGTACCACCATCTTTGCTAATAAGGGGCATGGACACATAAGTCATCTACCGTTCTGGTTAGTCACTCCCGTGAGCCGACATGTGAAGCTAAAGAAGTATGCACGGGGAGCAGGTACTCTTGCGTGGTTGTATCGCCAACTAGGGATAGCATCTCGTGCTGACTGTACTAGCATTGTTGGTTGTTTGACCCTTCTTGAGGTAAGTGTTTTAATGTACAACAATGTCTAATAAATTTTCATGAATTCACATTAATAGTTGGCATTATTTATTTTTTAAATTTCCGTAGTGCTGGATATATGCATACTTCCCCACTCTTAGACCAACAGTTAGTGTTGATTGGCATGATGGGGATGATAGACCGTGGGCTATGAGATGGGTCAGGTTCACCTCCCAGCAGAAAGATAAAGATTCGCTGGAGAACTACCGCAAGCATCTAGTCTCACAGCAAGAAATGTAAGTGGTACAACAATTTCAATTTGTATTATTTACATTATTGTTTCTTATTGATGCTTACGTTTCCTTGTGATCCAATGTAGATTGATTGGTTGCCTATGGTCGCAAGAAGGTGAATGAGAACAAGGGTCACACTTGGTACAGGGGTACCTTGCAGTACATGAGTGTGAGTGAGCCATATATGCCAGAGCGTTGTCTCCGCCAATTCGGGTATGTTCAGTGTATCCCACATCCCCCTCTTAGACCGAATATTAGATCCGAAAAGAGAGGGGGAAAGGGATCACCCTATAAATGTGTGTACCCCCCCCCCCCCATGTATAGTGTGTGGGACACCACACGTGAGTGTGCTGCTACTACGGGGTGCACTAAGACAAGGGCGGTGCTGCACGCATGTGACGGAGATTATCTGGATTGGTACGTCAAACACAGCCATCCAAAGATTCTGAATCCTGACATATACAATAACACCTTCGTTCATCGGCCGGATCCCGCCCTAGTAAGTTGATCTCTACCTTTGTATAATTTCAGTTGATTATAACATTTTGTGAATGCTAGGCTAACTTAATAATATTATGATGCAGCTCATGAGTCAGGCAACTGAGATTGGTAGGCCTTACTTTCCCGGGAACCGTAGCTAGGACTGGTGTTACTACCGTGAGGAGATGCCAGAGGGGGAATAGAGGGCAACTGAACAGGCGATAGATGAGGCCTTCAACACCTTATCTATATGGGATTCATACTATCACCAGTATGGCGCACCATAGTCTAGGGTTTTATTATGTTTTTGTTGTTTTAGGATACAGTTTGGATGTTTGTTGACTTTCTACATTTGTGAGACTAAACTGTTTGTAGTTATAATGGATTTTCATTTGTAAGACCTTAACTTGTGATATGTTAGAAGTTTCATTGATTTATGTTATGTGGGATTGTTTCCTTACAAATGCATCAGAGAATAGAAAGTTATGGTTCATTACCAAATTTTATAGATCTAAACATCTATAAAATGAATATCTAATAATCCAAACATCAACCAAAGATTAAAAATTCAGAAAAGTATAACAACACATTTATTCCACGTCCAAACATCTACCAAAGATTATAAATCCAGAAAAGTATAACAACATGTTTATTCCACATCCAACATACTACCAAATACTACCAAATATTATAAATCCAGAAAAGTATAACAACATGTTTATTCCACGTCCAAACATCTACCAAAGATTATAAATCCAGAAAAGTATAACAACACGTTTATACCACGTCCAAACATCTACCAAAGATTATAAATCCAGAAAAGTGTAACAACACGTTTATTCCACGTCCAAACATCTACCAAAGATTATAAATCCAGAAAAGTATAACAACACGTTTATTCCACGTCCAAACATCTACCAAAGATATAAATCTAGAAAAGTATAAAAACACGTTTATTCCACGTCCAGACCCCGCTTTGGTGAGTTATATCTTGATCGGGATTACCATCCTAGTAATCGTAGTTGGAATTGGCATTACTTCAATCACGGAATGTCAGAGAAGGAGCAAAGATTCATCGAACAAGAGATTGATAAGGTGTTCAACACCCTCTCCATCTGGGATTCATACTCATTCCTAACAAATGTCCTAGAATTCAAACCCAATGCATCAGAGAAATCAAAGTGAATATCGAATAATTCAAACATCTACCAAGCGTAACAAACCTAATGTTTATGTCACGAGAACTGAAATATATCCACATGTATAAATTCCTAACAACTTGTATTGAACACAAGGTGTGATTAATGTTGGTATGTTGTACGCTGATGAGGAGGAGCAGTTTCGGCTACATTGTTTTGTTCCAAGTGTGGTCATTCTAGATGATTAATGAAACTTCTAGCATAAAACAATTGAAGGTCTTTACATTTGGATATATTTTAGTTCTCATGGTAGTAACTTCATAAACAACTTGTATTGAACACAAGATGTGATTAATGTTGGTATGTTGTACGCTGATGAGGAGGAGCAGTTTCTGCTACATTATTTTGTTCCAAGTGTGGTCATTCTGGATGATTAATGAAACTTCTAGTATAAAACAATTTAAGCTATTTACATTTGGATATATTTTAGTTCTCGTGGTAGTAACTTCAGAAACAACTTGTGATTAATGTTGGTATGTTGTATGCTGATGAGGAGGAGCAGATCAGAGAATTGGAAGTGAATATTGAACAAACCTAATGTTTATGTCACGAGAACTAAAATGTATCCAAATGTAGAAATTCCTAACAAAAGTCCTAGAATTCAAACCTCATGCATCAGAGAATTGAAAGTGAACATCTAATAATCCAAACATCTACCAAGCGGAACAAACCTAATGTTGATGTCACGAGAACTGAAATATATTCAAATGTAGAAATTCCTAACAAAAGTCCTAGATATCAAACCCAGTGCATCAGAGAATTGAAAGTGAATATCGAACAAACCTAATGTTTATGTCACGAGAATTGAAAGTTAGGGTTCATTTCAAGCAGCAGTCATTTAAACGCTTTTTTGATCCTAAGTTACATTCTCTGTGAGGAAATGATCACGATTATTACTTATTTTACGTAAATACACATTTTGATTTGTTAGGAGGTTTCTTAGATCCCAAAATCACTCAACTATATAACAAAAATATTGGAAATACAAAATGCCACAAAATGTGTCCAATAAAGACACTATATTGTTCAACTCGTGTCAAATTAAATCACGAGTTAAGCTAGGTCTTCATTTTATTTATCATGAGTTGAGTAATATAGTGATTTAATTTGACATGAGTTGAACAACATAGTGATTTAATTTGACACGAGCTGAGTAATATAGTGACTTTATTTGACACATTTTTTTGGCATTTTAGTAACAAAGAAATGACTGTTAAAACTTTTTCATATATCAATTTTTATTTTTTTTTAAAGAAAAACGGGTGCCCTAACACTTTGGAATGTATTCCGGATAGTTTGGTAAAAAAAATTGTACTACAGTTAGTAAAATCATTATTGCATCAAGTATAAACTTCTTTAATTAAATCACAAGTGTATATCAATTAATGGAAAAAAAAGTTACACCACTTTGCTACATATTTACAAAGTTAATATGATTTAAAAAAAATGTACTGCGGTGATTAGTAATTTTGTACTGCAAATAGCAACCCCTATAAAAACTATTAAAACTTGAAGTGAGGGAAACAGAAAAACTAAACATGCAAAACAAACAACCACAAAGATTGAACGGCCCCTAACTTCTTATCTCACAGATCTATCACTTGAAGAGACCGAAATCATATTTTTTCTGTTAGATCATATGCTGCAAGTTCACCATGCAGTTGTTCAGCATCTTGTAATTGTCTTTCGAATTGGGATCAATCACATAAATCGAAAATTTGAAAGAAGCATATCTGCAGATAGCCTTGGTTTTCAAAGGGGAAAACCAGCAAGCAAGCATCTTGATAGGGGAGTTAGGGGATTACTTGATAGAGACGGGGGTTATTCTAGCAATCTGCATTTCTCGTGTTTGCTTAAGAGTAGTAGGGAAAACCAGTTTTTTTTTTTTGGAAGCAACAGGCAATGCGAATGCGAAGATTACTAGACTTGTAAAAAGTGGAGCATTGACTAGTACGTTTTCACTTCACTCCTTGGCAGGTCTCGCCATTTCCCATCTATGGCCAATGCCACCCGTCAAATATGGAGACATTTTGAACCTTCTTTTTTTTGATAATTATAGGCACATGACCTAGGTGTCACAAGGGCAGATCAAACAACACCGACTCAACTCTTACACAGACATTACACGGGACATCTTACTATAAAGCCTTGTCCTAGGGACCTTCCTTAACCTCTTCTTACTATCTTCCAGGCTGGGTAATCGGAGAGTAAACTCCTTTCCCCCACCGTCCTTCACGGCGCACCTCCCTTGCATCTCTGACGACTCTTCCAGGCTGGGTAATCGGAGTGTAAACTCCTTTCCCCCACCACCGTCCTTCACGGCGCACCTCCCTTGCATCTCTGACGACTCTTCCAGGCTGGGTAATCGGAGTGTAAACTCCTTTCCCCCACCACCGTCCTTCACGGCGCACCTCCCTTGCATCTCTGACGACTCTTCCAGGCTGGGTAATCGGAGAGAAAACTCAATTCCTCCACTCCCCCAGAATGAGTAATAAGAGAATAAACTCCTTTCCCCCACCAAAGTGGGTGGTAAGAGGATTCGAACTCAGGACCTTCCGTCCCCTACTTCAGTCCTCCACCACTCGGATGTCAATCACTTGACAACATTTTGAACCTTCTGCTATCAATGCTCCAGTCTAGGTATCTTTTTTGTTTTTTATGGTTGTTTTGCAGTGTGAACTTTATTGACAAGGACTCCATGTATTGTTTACAGCCGTGAGCAAGCATATTATTCATTGACTGTATATGTGAACGCATGCTTGCAGCTGATGTTTCCATGCGTGTGGTATGCTTGAGATAGCTAAGAATGCTCGTCTCAAGGAGCTTGGATGGAAGCTCATTTTGCAGGTGGAGTCCGCTAACCTACAACACTTGTTTGTTTCTTCTTTGATCCTGAGTTGTAGCACTTAAGCAAGCAATTTATTGCATTCTATTACAAAGATAGCTAGCTAGCTGTTCTTTACAATTTTGTAACTCCGCTGTCTGTAAGTTGGTCGGAATACTTCTCTCATGGGAAAGAAAATGTACATGATGAGGTGATACTGGAAGGGCCATCTGAATCAGCTGAAGAAGCCAAGGGTCTTGTAGTGGAGTGCATGTCCAAACCTTTTGATGGGATCAACATTTTGAGAGTTGACCTTGCCGAGGATGCCGTATCCCATATGTGTTCAGAACTGGTATGCTGCCAGGTAAACTGGATTGATTTCCCAACAAGCAATCCAACCCTACTTGTTTCTCTCTTGGCTGGCAACAATCCATCCGACTTACCAAAAGCGTGTGTCGCGGTTCAGTTTTCACATCAAAGGGTTGACATATTTTTTGTTTCCCTCTTTTGGTTTGATTTAGAACGATTATCATGATGTGGGTGTAACGTTAGAAAGATCTGAGTATAGACTTTAGAAATTAGAAGCTAACACAAGATCAGTAGGCAAAGTGAAAAGCGTGAGTCCCGGTAGGTGAACACTACTGTAGTACTGTGTTTGTATGGTGTCACTGTAGTATTGCCAATTTGCGACATTGAAAGTGCAGTGGTAGGTATCCAAGTTTCTCAATTCATGCAATTCCATTTCGTAATGACTACACAGTTCATATTCTTGAATCATCCGCCACCGTCACATACACTGCCAGTAATACAACTAAAAAAGACAAGCACATTCATTCCCCTAGAATACTATCGTACTTTTAAGATCAAAACAAGCAAATTCTAGAAGTAATATATTTCTGCACAAACCATTTAACCATCTTAAGCCACAAACCATTTAACCATCTTAAGCCACAAACCATTTAACCTGCCGCTAGTTCCCGTGTTGCAAGTTGATCTCCCAGGCTGACGCCAGTTGCAAGACAAGCTGCTCCGGTGGACCCCCCTCCCAGTCATCTGGAAGATCTATGGTTGAAGAAGCGTGGTGAAAGTTCACCAGAAGCTCCCTTCTTACTTCCATTGGAATGCCAAATACCTCAGGTCCATTTTCTATTATAATATCTACCAACTGGATGCACAAGACAAAAAGGCGGTTTAGTCCATGTCGAATGGAAAATGGGGACGAAGTGGAGAGGCGAATCCTAAAGTGGCTTACTGATGTTCCAATTTAGCACATATGACGCAAGTATGATACTGAATCTTAAACCAAATCACATTAGTCCCAGTCTTTTCCTACATTTAGTTTTCTGTGTAATAACAAGTGTTCACTCGACTCCGACTGATTTCCTTGAGCAACAATCTCAGAATCTATAGAAGCTAAAAGCAACACCAATTCACCATGTTGTCACTAAAGGCGAGGGATCCGTCTATTGACACCACAAGGTCACCAGATTCTGTCATGTTCACTTCCAGTTGAGAGCATGGATAAAGGCATGAAATATCAACAATTCCCACAACAGGGATCCATGTCAGTCAAAGCAGGCTTACATAGCTATCTACTGCTTCAACTGTTTTCAAGACGATGTAAGATGATTACTGTCATTAACCAGATTTCTACAGCTAGTATTTCAATCGGTGTGCCTACACATAGGATTTCACCTAACAATATTGTATACGATCAACCAGATAGATCAGGCAACACGAAAAGTAGTCAAGAAAGAAAAATAATGACTTACCTGCTGAACCCAAGAGAAGCAAAGGTCAAACAAGTTCTGATCCATCATAAGTTGTACCAGCGAACTTAAAACATCAACAGCCACCTCATTCGTGAGTTGATCAAGAACAGGTCCTGTTCGGTCCATCAGCTTCACAAGAAAAAAGTCATCCCCTATCTCTAAAACTTCAGCATATGCAGAATCGATATCGCCTACGTGAAGAGCATCCATAGTGTTGCCCCACGCTACTCGAACTGGGTCTCGGTCTTGCTGCCCATTTTCATCATCACCCATTGCTTCAGCAGTCATTTCAGGAATGGCAACCCTGGCACGTCGTACAGTGCCAACATTGTCATCCCCAGCGACTCTGATCGCTGCCAATGTGGCTTCATCCTTTGAAGCCTGCCAGACACTCCTCGCAGAAGGGCCTTCACCTAGCCTAACAGGTCCAGCCCCTTTAACCCAAGCTCTTCGTCCGCTAGCCTGCTCATTATCCGGATCGAATGTTGGTGATCTCCCGTCCATATGACTGCCATCCACATCTCTTCTAGAGCCCACTTGTCCAGATCTAGAACCTCCTCCATAGGGCTGGAAATCCCATGAATCAGGAAAATCAGATTTCCAAGATGAACCCCTTCCCCTCATCCCATCTAAAGGAAGCCTTCCATCACCACCACCTCGTCCAAACTTAGAGCTATAGTCATAGAAGCCATTGTATCTGCTCATTGATCGACTGGATGATCCCTCAAATCCGGATATGTTGTTACCCCTCCTTCCTGAAGATAGTGATAAATCGTGCACCATATCTTCAACCACCCTTTCTAGACTTCTCACTCTGTTTTCTAGAGTTATCATGCTGTCATGGGAACCACCCATGAAATCCTAATAAGGAAACAAAAATCTATCACGTTAAGATTTACCATATTCTAAGTGAAATTATGAAGTAAAAGAATCCACAGACCTGCAACATGTTCATCAGATTAGTCTGCTGCCTCTCCAAATGTAACAACTGCCTTTGAATTGCTAGCCAGTTTCCTTTGTTGTTCATGAAAGACCCTTCAGATAGACCATCAGCTTTCATGAAACCCAGGCTCTTTTCATCATGCTCAAATGCCCTACCTTGATTGTCTTTTCCATTCACCGGATCATCAACAGGTTTAGTAACCATAGAGCCATCTGAGTCCCGTTGTTTGCTATGTAATGCATCATTTCTTTCATCTGTATCACCCTTAGTTTCTGCTCCATTCTGTTCCGTGTCAGCATTGAGCGGGTTGGAGGAATTCACACACTTCCGAGGGACGACAACCTCCACAGTCATATCACCAGTGCCACTCTTCTCCAATTTTTGAAAGAATTCAGGGTTCAACTCCTTATCAGTGAGGCCGGGTGGCACCTTTTTCTTCAATAGCCCGACTGCTTTTTCTGAAAGGGTTCCATTTCGTGACCTGGCAGAAGAATCAGTGATGGAGACATTTGCATTTGATGGACTTCGCTCGAAACTTTTGTTCTCACCAAGACTATTAATTAGCCGATTATTCTTGCCAAGTGATTGCAGGGACCCACAGTTTTCAGCATCTGAAGCATTGACACATGTAAGAAAAGCAGCAGGATAAGGCACAATATATTTCAAAGAAAAGAAAATTCAATCAAAATGATATACTATATACCACTGGATGAAGTTTTTCGATCAACAGATCCTTCTTCGCCTATTCCAGCAACTTTTTTCCACAGCTGCAATGCCTCAGACATGCTATCTCTGACAGGCTTAATCTAGTAACATAATAAAGCCAGTAAGACTTGAGCACAAGTGCCTTGTCATGCTGCAGAACAGCATCTAACGAATCAAACTATATAATTTACTGAATTAAGCATTATTGCTACAACATGTGTATATTTTACTGAATTAAGCATTAAATGTGGTCACAATGTTGTCATGAGTCCACGTCGAAGTGTGCTCATACTCCTCTTTAACCAGGTTATGACAAAGTGATATTCCATAATAAGCTGAATTTCTCATAAATGTCAGGTAGCTATTAATTGGGAGAAGGAAGTCTAGAGGATATGAGCTTCTCACAACATTTATTTCCATCACACCACACAACTGATCCAGAACCAGACATCACAGGGCAAGAAGTCAGTAAAAGAAACCTACCTTGTCAAACTTACTAGCCTCGAGAGCTGTTAAGGTAGACTCGGTACTATCCTTGACCAAGACCCTGGAATGCATTGCCAGAGCACTCAAGGTATCAGCAGTAGCCTTGCGGGTAGCCCAGTCTGTGCTGGTAAGGCATTCGTGGAGGCTCTGGAGTAAAGGGTCCAAGCTTTGCGGGGCGATGGCTCCTACCTGGAAACAGTATCATACATTACTAACTACTGCTCCGATCAAGAAACAAACACCCCAGCATCCAGTTTTTGAAAATGGAAATAAATGCAATAGAAACAAAATGGAATCACAACGAGAATTTCGCAAAAAAAAAAACAAGGACTGATAAATTCATCAAAACATACAACGTGGATCAACTGATCACCTGAGACAAAGTAGAAATAACAGGCAACAAACTAGATTTTGCAAAGAAACTCGGGCTGTTCAAAAACTTGCAGATCCTCGGGCAGAGCTTCTGGAGAGATGAGATTGGAGGATTCTCAGCGCACTCTACCACTCTTCCCAGGCACACTGATGCACCAATCTGGACACCTTTATTGTTCTCTCCCATTGCCTCAAACAAAGGCCTCACGAATAACGAGACAACACCATGCTCTCCAGCAGTGGTGCCACGTAGGTAGATCCCGGAGAGATTGCCAATGGTGTCACGACATGCGTCCCTGATGCCATTATCAGGATCCCGGAGGCGCTTGGCAATGTGGGCGACGATCTTGACAAGATGGGTAGAAGTGGTTTCGGGGTGAGAGGCGGCGAGTGTGCCGATGACGCGGAGAGCCTCCTTCTTGACCGAGGATTTTGGATCAGACGAAGAGGCATCAAAAAGACAGTTGAGCAGCATCGGCACGGCGTCATTCTGAAGCGTCGATATGGTCGATTCAAGCTCCTCCAGAGCGATGTGGTGGGTGTCGCGGTCAGCGAGCTTCGAGAGGGACGTGAGGATTCGTTGCTTCAGCTCCACCATGGCGAGGTGAGAGGAAAGAGAAGAAGATCGAGAAGCGGCGGGTGTCCCGCTGTTGCTGTTTGAGGGCTTTAAGGACCTCGCAGATTTGGGTCCTTGTGAACCCATTGTTATCCGCTCTCCTAATCTCCACCCTACTCTATTATATCGGATTCGAATTCAATGCTATTGATTTGGGAGATGGGGAAATGTGGATGGGAAATAGAGCTGAAATTCGGTAATGGGGTCACTGGGCGCAAGGAGAGGAGACTTTAAGGGAAGCGGATCAATGATGACTTGAAGCCATTGGGAATTATACAAGAATTGCGAGCGTAAGAAGTCTGTAGTCCGCTGCAGGCGGAGGACAGGGAGAGGAAAAGAAGAGTGAGTGAAGTTAGGGATTAGAAAGTTAGAATACTAGTGTAATCGGTGGAAGGTAAAACGAGGTCGTGGAGCGCTTTCTCTCAGTCCCTTCTTCCCTGTGACCCCGTCTCGACCGTAAAGAATGATGAAAACGTTCAGCAAATGAGATCTGTAATTATCAACGCGAGAACAGGGTCGACACAAAGAATGGGATTTGTCAGTGCTTTTCTTGGCCCCACCAATCCGCTCACGGCTCACGTTACTTGAATTCAAAAATACGTTCATGGTAACATATGACATTTACCGATGAAAAATGATCATTGACCGGTATATGATGACCGGTAATTAATAGTTAGAGTAAATTACTCAGAATCCCCTTTAGGAATAGACATAATACAGTTAACCCTCTTGTGTTTATCATAATTATTGGTAACCACTTAAGGTTACAGTATATCTGACTATGAGCCCCCGAACTATAACTTTGTTATCAAAATATTAACTATATGCTGACCCTTCAGCTTAATCACATTATTAATGTCAGCCTGGACAATAAAGCTGTTTAATCAACATCGTTTAACTCTTTCTCATCCCAATTCAGATGCATTTTTGAGGTAGGGTTGACGTTTTTCGGACAATAAGAATGCTGATTAAGTAGTGTTTTTTTCCAGCATGTGATTAAGTTAATGGGTCAACACATGGGTAACGTTTTGATAATGGAGTTATAGTTTGGGGGCTCATAGTCAAAGTATTGTAACCTCAAGGTGGTTACCAATAATTATGATAAATACAAGGGGGTTAACTGTATTTTGTCCAATCCTCAAGGGGTTCCGAGTAATTTAACTAGCAGCCATTATCCATTAAACATTGATTGGCGGCCATTGATCGGTTATTTAGTTTATTTTCTCTAGCTCAAACAAACAGTGAGGAAAATCAAAGAGAATTCTTTTTCATTCTTTTCCATTCTCTTTAACCTGGCTACGGTTTCGGTTCCATCGGTTCCGATTTGGTAACATGTGTATTTGGATTCAGAACCGGTCAGTGGCAGTTCCGGTTTCGAATGTTATATTCGCTTCAGATTCACTCAAAAACCTGGTTCCGGGCGGTTCCTTACCAGTTCCAGGCCGATTCCAGATTCAGTTCCAAATTTGAATTTTTTTAAAGTTTTTGAAATGTTTTGAATTTTTTCAAAACTTTTCGCTATTTTTAACTTTCATAAGGGGAGCGGGAATTAACGGTTGTTTTGACCGATTATAAGGCGGTTCTCCCAGTTCCGGTTTCGGTTCTTAGTATTCGTTCCTACACCAAATGTACCGCTTCCGATTCCGGTTCAAACCAATTCCAAAGCGGTTCCGGTTCGGTCTCGAATCTCCAGAGAGGAATCAGATTCGCTTCATTTGCATATGATTCCAGTTCCAAACCGGTTCCGAACTGGTTATGGGTCCAACCGGTACTGGTTTGGCCTCATTGGTTCCGGTTCTATTTGGTCACATTGGCCACCTTTAATTTTGTTTCCCTTGTTCGAAACAAACCCCCCCCCCCCTAAAAGCTTAGAATTTAGGATATGTTGTTTATAAGCCAATATGATTCCTTCCCGGTATTTATTTTTCTATTATCCTTTTAAAAAATAGGAAAAATTCTATTGTCCACTTATGACCTTTAGCAAAATTATATGGCTCACCCATGACGTTTCAAATATAACGCATCACACCTATGACCTTATTGCAATATATCCGTGAAACCGTATGTTGTATCTCAAATATAATCCGATCTGATTCACTATCCTACGTTACCTGGTCTTGATATTACTGAACCCCGTAACAAGGGAGAGAGAGAGAGAGCCTTTTGTTAGGATCGAGTGTAAGTTTGATTGCCCAATGTTACGTGTCTTATTTCATGGGGGTACACCCCTATTTATAGAGTTTTGGGCCTGGTCTTATGCCACCAGCCTGTATTTTACATGTATAAGTACGGTTTTGCCCTCCCCTATCATCTTTGGCCGACCACAGACGACCGACCATACTATATTTTGTTTTTCCTAAGTTCTACTTTCGCCCGGCCGGAGATGACCGGATGCCTTATGCACTCTTACTTCCATCCGGCCAGAAGCGGCCGGATGCCCCATATGTCTTGTTTGGCTTGGTACCATTTCTTCCCTTCTCAATCCGCCATCACACTTTTTTCATATTTTTTGTCCACCACTGTTATTGACCTTTAACTTTCTTATTTTTGTATTGTCTCTTCGAAACAAGACTTAATAAAGAAATTAAAAACTACTCAAATCTCCACGTGACTATTATTCTCATTTCTTTTTCGATGTCAATTTCTGCTCTCGCTAATGTTGCTCTTCATTCCAAGCTTTGTGTTTTGGTTGTAAGAAGTGGCAGTTCAACACCAGAAGTAGATTAATATAGTATTAGCATTCAAACAATTACACAGGGGAATATGTTGTAAGAAGTGATAGTTCAACACCGAAAGTAAATTTTCATTAACCTAGGTCATTGCGCCCTACCCCATACATAATTGGTACCAAACAATTACACAGGGAAACCTTAACAAAATACATCGCCAAGAATATTACAATAAAGGGTGTGAACTCTATCTTTATATTCTTCAGTTTATCCAATCTAGTTTTTTCCATCTCTTACAATTTGGTTAGTAGACAAGCATTCAAATTCTTAAAGTCGAGCAATGTTATTCAATGTCACCAATTAAGTAGTTCCTTTCATTTTTCGAAGCTGAAATACCCCAAACCTTTGTATGTTGTGCAAATGTTAAACTATGGTATAATAAGGCTAAAAAGTTCTTAGAAACATTAGTGTACAATTTAAACATAGTAAACACAATTAAATACCTTAAAGACAATATGGGGCGAAAATGTGCTCTAAGCTTGGGATAATCTTGGTTAGACTTAATAAGCTACCAAGACCTTATTTACATGTTAATGGACATATTAAACCAATTACCAAAGAAAACCAAGCTTGAAAACAAGTTAAAACACAAAATGTGCTTAAGAAAAAATTGTCTTGTAAATGGGTTTTGAATGGCTAAATGTCCATCATTACTCTTTAATTAACATGTGTACTACTTAGTATCACATTAGGAAGTCAAATCAATGGAAATAAAAAATTTCACAATTATGTGCCTTGGTTAGTGAATAGTAACTAAATTGTGCTAGTTTATAACATTAGTCAATGTAAGTTAATTATATGGTCAAAAAGACCATGAATCACCCCATTTGACTAAGGGGGCCGGTTTTCTAAGTGTGACTCACCACACTTAGTTAACTAAATAAAGAGGGAAGTGATAAAGCAAAAAAAATACTATTTACCTTTAACTTAAATATCTTCCAAAAGCAACCATTTTCTTCTCATTCTCTTCATTCTCTGCTTCCCACCGTCTCCAACCTCTCTTCTTCCTTGCTCCATCGGTTTGCTACAGCACACACCTCACCTCCATCTTCCATTGTCATTTCTCCTAGCTCCATATACCAATCAAATTCTAAGACCACCATTCTTCTAGTCTTGTCAAGCTCTCCAACCTTGTCTTCTCAAAATTCCAAAACCACCATTTTGGTTCCAAGGAGAACCTCCATGGAATGAGCTTGAGCTTATCTTGTTATACTTGTTGATCACCTTTGCTTCAAGGTAAGGAAAAACCAAAGAAAACTCCATTTCCTCTTGTTTTTGTGTTGGCCGAAAATCACCATTGATGGTGCTCTTTCTTTTGTTTGGTTTAGCTTCATTCCATCTTCAAGGGGCTTGGTGGAGTCCTCTCTTGCTAGTTAATCAAACTCTCTTCCATTTCCAAGGTAAAACAATCATTTTAATGTTTTTTAAGACATTATGTAACCTAGGGTTTATTAATGGGTTTAAGCATGAAGCTTGAATGCTCATTGTCTTTACTTGTGTATTGATTAGAATATTGACAAGTAACCAAGTTCTCTTGCCGATTTCCAAGCAAGAAAGAACAAGAGTATCCAAGTAGAAATCTTGGAGAAAAGAGGTAAATGTGCTAACTTAATGTAGTTTAATGCCTTAGGAAAAAGAGCTTATGTTGCTTATTAAAAACTACCTAAGGAGCCAATGGTAAATGAGTTAGTAAATACTCTCAAGGAGATTATAAGGGCATATTGTGATGTGAGTGTAATTGCAGGTCGAAGGCAATATATATGTGAAATTCAGTGTTTATGGTTAAGCACTTAAGGGCCTAAGAGCCACGTTATTTAAGGGCCTAAGTGCCAAGCAATTTAAATTATGCACTATATTGTGATGTGGTGTTAATGGGTGAAGTTTTATGTGTGAGAATGCTCTTGATGGATGTAGGTGTTCTTGATAGTTTAAGGTGAAAACTATGTGTTTGGTGTATCAATGTGCTTGTAGACCTATGTCAAAATTTGGGTAAGAAACAAGAAGTTAGAGGCTTAAATGAAGTTAGTGACCTAGGTTATACTAGGAAGTGTTAAGGGTTGATTTGGTGAATAAAAAGGAAATATAAGTGTTTGTAAGCATTAAAAGGACTTAGACTTATCTTGGAGGATTTAGGAATCAAATGTGTTTGGGAGGTACTAATGTAAAACCCCTATACTCTATTCGGCTCCTAATCATCTTACTTAACAATATAATCGCAGCGGTAATCTCAACAATTGACTACTGGTCACCGTTCTTGCTCGCCATACGAGTAATAACGTGCTTCCTGATAAGCTCTTAAATACGAAACATTTTCTCGCAGTGACAACAAGAGATAGATCTAAACTCCCAAAACCAATATAAAATACATTCACAGTGAGCTTTCTACGTATCCAAAACCTATACATGTTTCTAGGTTCGTATTAAATGCAACAGTGCATGTTTAAATAACTGTAATCAAACTACCCAGCGCGTCACTCTCTTTGCCGACACCGGAAGTTGCATACCTGCAAAAATGGTAGTTTGTGGTATGGAATCAGCCCCTGCTGAGTATGTTATTACCTGACTGTCATGCACCCTCGGACCATTCAGTTATTTGGTCGAGAGTATGCAATTCGTTTCCATACAAATAGTTCAATGTTGAAACTGTAAAACAACAATATATATTGCAGTAATCTCAAATAACAAACAAGCCCCCGGCTTCACACATCGCATCGTAATAAACCACTGAAAGCGTTACAGCGCTTATATGAGTACAGAGACTCCATTCCAACAAACACTTAATAATTCATAATTGAGTTCAGCGACTCACTCGACCAGACACCCAACCACAATCCACACATGAGTACGGTGACTCGACACAACCAGTTCACAACACACAATATGAGCACAATGGCTCGTTCAAACAAATCCACCAACATACCACACCTAACCACAAAGCACAACCAATGAACAACAAGGCGAAGTAACGAGAATTATAAACGAGTATGAACTCTCGTCTTTGGCATGCAAGCCCAAATAATGTTCGCCTAATGTACGAGTTAATATAGTCGTTCGTAATTGTTCAGTCATGTCTAATGACAACGTCTCGTTAGAACGACGTGTCTCTAAGTTACCCATCTCTTATGGCGGGTCACCCACGGCAATAGCCACTCAGCGGTAGAGTCTCCGTCCTACGAACAATCTGTAGTTCGTTGGAAATTTATCCATACTTACGGCTACCCCAACGGTGTCCTAGTATCGTTAATGGATCACAGTTCACAGCAAGAGCCACATCCTTGATAAACTTATCTATACCATCGCATCGCTTTACTATTTTTTTTTCTAACACAGCAGACCAAGGTCGTAGTCCAATCCTGAGTATGTCGACTCGGGATCCAGTGCTAGATACGAGAGCGGCGTTAAAGAGGCCAATGCTCCGTATAAGTCTCAGATATTTTATATATCATTATCCTAATGCTACAACTTTTACTTACGTTCCTTATATTACACATATAAGATAGCATCATTGCCGCTAGTTCGTTTTATAATATGTTCATATATACGAACGGTACTGTTATCGCACAACAGTAATAATAAAGCAGCATTAATAACAACTCAAGCATATAATTCACACAAGCAGACATTCAATCTTATCACAGATTTTCACACAATGTCTGAACTGAGGAAATCCTCAGAGACAATCAAGCCACATAAATAACATACCGTTCACCTTGAGAGTATTACGGTGGAGTATGAATCAGCTAGATCCGATGCTCCTCGTGTCGTCTCTAACAATCTATCAATATGCATCACACCATGCATCAGCATCTCATACTAACAGTACACTACAGCACCCCGTACCGTTACTAATCCATCCCGGTTTATTCCCCGTTGTTAGCTATAAACGTCTGTCGGGTTTTCGGTTTAACTCGGGATTTGGAACAATGTTATATTACATGCGTAGTCTTGTCTCGTATATAATATACTTATTGTTGAACTTTGTTATCGCATGTAACTTAATATACCCTTGTATATCATGTAGTTTGTTTCTACATTGTATGTATAATTCTTAATCATGCATTATACATTTCGCCTTAGTATTTATTTTCCTAAGGTTTGTTTTCCCACATTTAATGGAGTATAATTCATATGTAACAGTACTTTTGGATTATATAAATCCTCATTTCCATGTACACTCCTAACATTAGAACTTCCATATCTAATGTTTGTAATTCCTTTTCCCTTTACCGTATATCATTTTAATTATGATATTACATGGTTATTAAACCATATTATATTTTTCTACTCCATAACATATATTTATTTGTATATATGAATTATGGGACTTATTCGTTATATGGAAGTCTTTATAATATATATATTCATTCCTTTTAATGAATACCTCTTATATTATAAATGTTATACCTCTTATAACACTTAAAACCATATTATAAATTTCATTCAAAAATATTAATATTTCCGAACAGCACCTATGTTCCTTAATTATTTACAAAATCCACCACATAATTTATACCATGTTATATTATAGTTATATAACATATATTTGACAACTATGTCATTAAGACAATTATAACTTATAGTTATATATTGCTAATAAATACCAAACAACCCTTAAAACTCTCGGTATTAATTAATTCCCACCAAACTTCCATAATTTACAACTCAACCCCAAATTATATTTCCTTGTTACACTTATAGTATATACCTTATATTATAATCCTTATTCCTTAATATAATTATAACCCATGGTTATATTTTCTCAAAATAACCGAACAGACCCCATGGTCTATTTAATTATTTTTCCACCACTTAACTTTCTATATTCACCAATTTCCCCTCTTTATAACATATAGTTTTCTAATTCCATTAAAATCATATATTATACATATGTCCTTATAAAACCTTGTATATAATTCCAAAAATCACCAAACTATACCAAAAGGTTATAAACATTATTCCTAACCTTATACTTTCTCTAAATCTCGATTTTACCACATGTGTTACCCATTTGTAACAATATTATGAAATACCTTATATTATACTTATTTAATTCATATTAACTCCAAATTTAACCAAATCAATTCCTAAAAATTCCTAATAACCTAAGGTTTGTACTAAACTCCTCTTAGTACCCCCAAGTTTTCGGAAATCACAATACCACCCCACCACCAAGTCTTATAAATCTTTTTACAATTTAATAAGTATCTTATTATAAGGTAGTATTTTAATTTCTAAAATTCTCCAAAGTTGGTCAAAGCCTCCTATATAGTCAACTTTGACTTCTAATACCAATTGGGACTCAAACTTTCGGTAATTACCAACAATACCCCATACTTTTCTATTTTTACAATTTTGACCCAAAACTTTATAAAATGTTATAATTTTTATTAAATTCATTTAAAAACCCTAAACTCCTCTAAATTAAGCCCACGGCTTTATATTTTCCAGTAATTACGATTTGGCCCCAACTTAATTATATAAGCATAAATAAAACTAAATAAGCTTATAAACTTAAATTAAAATGGCCTATTGACATGGCCTTATTACAACCTTGAACTTGCAAAATAAATGTCTCAAAATATAGCATATATTTTCGGCCTCACCTTGGTTTAAATATTTTTCCACATAATGTCATAATTTGACCATTATGTCAATTAAATCTCTTAAATGACTAGCTTAATTAATCTTAGCCATTTTTTTTCCATTTTTAGGTCAATATGACCTATATATATAATTTCACTCTCGGCCATATATATATATATATATATATATATATATATAGTATATATACTTAGAAATTACAAATCATAAGTTTAAGGTGTTTATACCTTGATTATTCCTTGTATGGGCTCGGTCTCTTGTAGGAAAATTCACCACTTGATTTAGACATGTTTAATACACAAAAACAAGATATGGTTACACTCCAAGCTTGAGCTTAACCATAAGGAATAATTAATGTAAGATTTAAGGCAAAAATCACCTTAAAAATGCAAGGGAAGTTCTAGGTGAAATCGGCCTGAATCAACACACCACAAGGTGTTAGATCCACCATATTAACATAGGAAATAGCTAGATCACAACAAGTTGCCTTGTTATTAGGTTTTACCTTGGAAAAGTGCCTTAAAAGAGAGTATTTCTCTTGGATTTCGACCACCCTTGCTCCTAATGGCTAACCAACTGAATGAACATGTAAATATGAAGATTATGAGTGTATAAACTCATAAAAATCAAGGAAGAAAATCGGATGTAGAGTGGAGGCTTAAGGTATGTTTTTACCTTAAAATGCAATTTGAGCAACCTTGGTCCCTCTACTTGTCTCAACCGAGTTTAGCTCTTGTTCTAACCTTAGAACACTGAGAATAAGCCATAGGAATTGATGAGCCACGAAATCTAGGTGTTGGTAGTGAAGAGATGAAGAAAAAGGGCTAAAAATGACATTAAAACACTTACCTTAAGAGCTTAGGAGCTAGGTTTGCCTTCCAAGCTCAAGAACAAGCCTTGAGAGCTTCAAAGGAAGGGAGGAACTCGGCTGGGCAAGGTGGAATCGGACAAGGAAGAAGGAGAAGGTGGGAAAGGTTTGAATTAATGAAAAAAGTAAAGTTACTATTGCAAATTGAACATTAGGTAGTAATTTGTCTCATAATCATTGCAAGCTGTCTCCTCTCTTATTGCCAGCCGATTTCCATGGTCCAAGTGGGTCAATTAATTGACCATTGACCATACTTGGTCAATATTGACTCATGCGGGCCCCACTTTAGGGTTTTATTAATATTTTAATATTAATTTGTAAAAATTCGTAAATTTCTGGAATTAAATTCCTAATATGATACAATATGATAAAATATCATATTTAAGGATAATTATAATTTTTAAGCCCATTAAAAATCAATTTAAAAGGCAATCTCACAAAAACGTGCTTTAAGGAGTTTTAGCGCACATTTTTGTGTCACAGGGTGTTCCTGAGCTTAGTTCTCCTTGAGAACGGTTTTGTTGTGTTCCTTACTTCATTATACTTAGGAATCCACTTTGGATCCTATTTGAGGTCATACAATCTTTATGGTGTCTTAAAGCACATTTTTGGCTTTACCGATCTTAAGGCGTGTTTTGCCTTGTTGCGATCTTTTAGATTGTTCCCCAATAATATTTAGATGTTTATTAATCATCTTAGATCATTAATAGATCATTTAATTATATTTTAAAGGTTAGGGGTATTTCAGTCTACCCCCCTTAAAAAGGCTTCGTCCCGAAGTCCTTAACCCTCTACAGTTCACCTAAGGAATCAAGTTCCACTAAGTAACCAAACAGTCCATTGCTAGGGAGTAACTCCCACTAGGTTCAGACCTAGTCTATACATACAGCATATATCAAGTAGTCAAACTCATGGTATAAGCTCATTCGTTTCATAGCACTAAACAAGGTGCACATCCAATTCATCCACAAAAGTACTCAGCGGTACTATTTATATATTCAACCAGGTGCAAAACTCATAGTACACAGCACTAGACAAGGTGCAAAACTCATGTACACAGCACTAGACAAGGTGCAAAACTCATAACACACTAGACAAGGTGCAAAACTCATAACACAGCACTAGACAAGGTGCAAAACTCATAAAGTACTCAAAGGTGTTTGCAAGGGATACTCCACGCATCCCTATCTACATGTTAGTATCTCGCGAGGATACCCACACATCATTCCACATGTATGCGTGCACATATAGTTAACGTTGACAGTTCACAGGGAAGCAGTCTTAAAGACCAGGACTTGACGATCCCCAACCCCAGCCAACGTCTACTACCCGCGGACACACCGGTTTAATAACGAAGGACACTGCGGTCCACGGCTCCTCGGACAGTATCACCTTATTTCCTTAGTCACCCACAGACACACCGGTCTAATGACAAAGGGCTCTGCGGTCCACGGCTCTCTGGGTGATGTCACTCGCAGACACACCGGTCTAATGACGAAGGGCTCCACGGTCCACGGCTCTTCGAGTGACGCCCTAAATTCCAATTTCTATTCATATCTGTGTCCACTTGTAGGAAGTTTCGAGAATCATTCAACCCCGACGTGGTCAGCGTCAGTGTTGAACTATCCCTCACCTCAATTTGTGTTCGGTTTCCCTTGATCGGACCAGGATCAAGTTCAACTTCCCACGTCAATTTCAATCAATCAATTGTTTATTCACTTCTAATCTTGTTTCCTCTTGATATTTGCCGTCTTGTGTTCTATAGATACACAAGTCAACCAGTGTAATTAATCTAATCACCGGCATACAGGATTATGTATCCTAACCACGTACCAAATTCACTCGACTTATAATCATTCATACAATTCCTAGAGGTTTTACCTCCACTAGGTTACGCATCGGTCTCATGCCGACTCACTCATCGCATTCCAACAATCGGTTTCATACCGAGTCACAAATCATATAGTATGGAGCTTTCTACTCCTTCCATTTGACATCTCCCATAGCAGCTACCAGATAGACCTACTTGAACTCTCAACCGGAGATAACAAGTTAGGCGTTCATGTGTTTAATGTTCGCAACGTTTGCATAAATAATCGGAAATAGAATAAGAACACTCCATCTGTTCTCCCTTTCCTATTCGTCACGACAATGCGAACTAAATATATATATATTCATACACATAATACATCACAATATATAATACAGTCATGACACTTGTACTCTACGTACAATAATAGTTTGCAGCATGTGTACCATGCGCTACGTACCCTACGTACGGTATATTTTAGGCGTGCGAAATCGTTCTACCCCCCTTAAAATGATTACGCCCACGTAATCTACGAATATCATCGTGAAGTAAAAGTTCAAGATGTTCCATTCCAGTGGAATTATTCGTGCCCTAATGTGCTACATATTTCATTACCCCTTTTTCCATAGGGTCGGGCTTTAGCCCCTCAGGTTATACCGCCTACCTCGCTTAGGTGTATGTATATTCATATACGGTTTGATCGGGAGATGTAAACACATCATTTGTGTTCCTCAAACCTGCTAGGTATGTCAAACCTAAGCAATATGGGCCCACTCGCTCCGCAAGCAGTCTGCCCAACCACTATATGGTTATTTTACCCCTTTTGGGTAGTAGTTTCATGTCGGTTTCAACTCCATGTGACGGTGTTTTCTACACAGTCTTCCATAATTATAGAAATGGAGTAATTTATTCGGCTGTGTGGTATCGTTAGTCACACACACTTATTTTTCAACTAGCCATTTTATTCAGCTCTCCTGAATTCTATACATGCTCATGGTATATTCCCATGAGTTCATGTCACCCTACCGAACTAACCTTCAGTAAAAGGGTTGTCGAGCTATGCTCTAGCACCTAGTGCTTGCAGTAGTTATCTCTAAAATGTCAAGACGAGTCTGATATGCGCAACCAACTGGCGCCTCATGACTCTAAGTTATTTCCCTCTGGAATGAGTTCGTTCTTTGGGTACCTTGTAGGTCCGCTTTTGCTAGTGTAAACTCGTATCCCTCGTGTGTTGGTACTTTAGTATTTAACAGTTATTATAATGGTCGCTTGTTGCGCACCATGTACCAGTCGATTGGACGGTTATCCGCCGTTGCGGTTTGCATGGAGTATCTAATCTCCAGCTTAGAGTATCTCTTGTAATGCTCGCTTTTGCCCTTCGTCTGTTGTAAACATATAATACGACTGTGGGTTTTAGCTTGGTATTCATTTTCTGTTCAACCTAATTGGTACTAACATACTAACGTTTATGACTTGAGCATGTGGTTATTATTATTTAATGCGACATCATCGCGGCGCCCTCAGCGCGTGGTATAATTCTTCTCTGTGCCCCCTTTTTGGGTAGCATCTATTATCACAAAGGTTTCTCTAATATAACTTCCTTAGATACCTCAATTCCTCTTTTCATTCATGAGTTCAACTTGCCATTACCATTAAATTGGCCTTAGTTTCCTCGTTTACTAAAATCCCCAAAACTTATGTTTAACTCCTCCACTGTGGAGTTGCGACCTTATGTCACTTTATTATCAAGCTATCCTTGATTTTCCTAACCTTGCTAGTTTGACTGAGATCTCTCTCGTCATTACATGGTTTACCTAGTCAGGGTTCCATTCGCTGACTTAGACACAGAGTTGATTACCTCCTGGGTCCTACACCACTCGTTTACATGCATGGGGTACCATACTGATACATTACTACTTACCCAACTAACTTCATATAGTTTGTCAGGCCCACAAGCTCCTAGGAGTGCGGTCGTCCCATGTCTCGTTTAGTGCACTCGTAGCGTTCGTACCCGGTGATTATCGTACTCTTAGTCTTGGTAACTTATGTTTGAGTAGCTATGCTGCCAATTCTTAACCTTTAATGTCAGAATGGCCCTAATATTAGGTTCTATGGTTTCTTTTATTAATGTATATTTCCTTTACTTTCTCTAAGATAGGTGTTTGCGACTTATCGCCCTAATTCTGGTTTCCACATGTTCGTCATCTGGTATTTGTGAGTGGGGATCAGTAACTACCTGTTATCTCTCCCGTTCACTCCTAGGCTGTTAACGCCTTCAGACATGAGTTTTCAGTATTCGGATTCCACCCAATCTATTGGGTTACACCATATGGTGTTTCCGGACTCCATGATAAAGGTTGACACCTCGTGTTCCCCTATCTTATGGTAGTCCCGTTAATCTGGTATTGATCAGTACCTGTGATTCATCATTCTTGTTCCCCTAGTTTTGGGTCACCTTGGTGGTACTAAGGTATCCCTCCGTAGGCCTATGCCATACGATATTCAGACTCAATACTTATTCTGATAGTTAAATGACTGTTAATCTTGTTATTTAATTTATTCCTAGTTGGTTCTAATACTTTCTCCTGAGGTTACAATTGGATACCCACAACTTAGTGGTTTCCGCTAATCATTCCTCTTCATTGTGTAGTCCTTACTCTTATTCAACTCATATTTCCTCCATCCTCTTTGAGGTAACGGTATCTTCCGTCGCCAGGCAATTTTCACCCTTTTGTTTGTATCCACTGCCCTCCATACGGAGTCTAGCAGCATAATGGATCAACCACACCTCCGGTGTGTGTGGTGTGGGCATTACATCGGCCCCTTTTTTTTGCACGTTCACATCTGCCTATCAATTATTATTTATTTATTATTATTATTATTTTTTAAAGTCCCGTCTCGTATAGCTCACTCCTTGCCCTCTGGCAATGTTCAATGGTAGTGGTTTAACCACGAGTGCCGCACACTCACTGAATATGGTTATGCTGGTCCTGAAGACCCGTCACTCCCCACCACCGGTAATGATTGACGTTTAATGTCCATACCGGCACTGGGGTTACTTGTAGGCACTAATTATTGTTATTCTCATTTACTCTCCTTTTAATATTCTACTAAATGGTGTATTATTTTCAGGTTTAGTGGTCAGACCGGCTAGGTCTTCCCGAGGTTTTATCGACCTCAAACCCAAGGGTTTCGTACCCCTGCCCTTAAGAAGGTTGTGTCCTGCTTTATTGCATTACGGACTTACATAAGATTTAGTGTTTATTGGTAACCGCCTGGACCACCACGTCCTTTAGGGTTAGTTTACCGTCGCTGCACTTGCTGTAGCAAGTGCGCAAGGCAGGTTGAATTTTAATGCTTTGGTTAATGTGGCACTTACAGTGGCAAGTGCACCATGCAGACTGAGCCACCAGTACGGTGTGTCAGTGCAGTGTTATTCCCTAATCAGGTTCCTGTTCTGGTCAGAAGTTCTTGTTCAAATTGATGCAGTCTCACTCCCGCACTCGTTCCCACAAGTTTACCGTGGTAGTAAGTTCTTACTTTCCTCACGAGGTGTTGCATGATAGCAGCTTAGCGAGTTTTTGTTGCTACAGTTCTCATGATCTCTCCTCATGCACGTCGGGCCATCTTGAACCTTCAGTGTTGCATGGTTTTTAGAGTTACTCGCTTCGGGTGAGACTTCTATAAGGTCATCCATTCCGTCCGTTACATATATCTACAATCATTACTCGCCGTTTCTACCTCTTTCTCCCCAAGCACACCATCGTTGCTTCCTGGATGTAAGACAGGGTTGCCTCGCTTATAGCAAGCGAACCCCAGTAGTCTATAGGAATTTTTTTTTTCTCCTCAACCTTGTTTTAATATCATCTAATACTCCTATGGTAGGCATCATGCCATACCAGGACCCTCGTCCTAAACACTCATCATAACTTAAAGTTTTATTCTCTATATTTAAAATTTCTATAGCGTCCACATCGGGTCTTCCCGATCAGGAGAGTTATCTCCGTGGTGCTTCCATTTCATTGTGTCACTAGGTAGTACTCGAGGTACGGGCTGCGGCGGGTGGGGTACCATTGCAAATTTCCCGGGATGTTCTCCCATCAAGTGCGAGCGTTTCATACAGTCTTCGGGTTTCTTGGGGTTGCTGGACCTTCACCACCTTCCGCTGCCCCGTGTTCTTCCTTAGTACTGTTACCTTGACCTCTCTCTGACATAAGTCAAGAGGACGGGTTAGACCTTTACTCGGTCTAATACCGTAGTCTCGGTCATTTATTATTGAAGTGCTCCACGGCTATGGTGTGCAAGCTTTAAGCACTGCATCAACCCCGCAAGGCCACGTATCCTCACAACGTTTTCCCGTATTCCCATAACCTATGCTCACTGATAAATCCTACTATCTCTTGTCATCAGAGCGGTACTTCGCTGATACTACTTTGTAACACCCTACTCTATTCGGCTCCTAATCATCTTACTTAACAATATAATCGCAGCGGTAATCTCAACAATTGACTACTGGTCACCGTTCTTGCTCGCCCATACTAGTAATAACGTGCTTCCTGATAAGCTCTTAAATACGAAACATTTTCTCGCAGTGACAACAAGAGATAGATCAACTCCCAAAACCAATATAAAATACATTCACAGTGAGCTTTCTACGTATCCAAAACCTATACATGTTTCTAGGTTCGTATTAAAATGCAACAGTGCATGTTTAAATAACTGTAATAAAACTACCCAGCGCGTCACTCTCTTTGCCGACACCGGAAGTTGCATACCTGCAAAAAATGGTAGTTTGTGGTATGGAATCAGCCCCTGCTGAGTATGTTATTACCTGACTGTCATGACCCTCAGACCATTCAGTTATTTGGTCGAGAGTATGCAATTCGTTTCCATACAAATAGTTCAATGTTGAAACTGTAAAACAACAAATATATTGCAGTAATCTCAAATAACAAACAAGCCCCCGGCTTCACACAGCATCGTAATAAACCACTGAAAGCGTTTACAGCGCTTATATGAGTACAGAGACTCCATTCCAACAAACACTTAATAATTCAATTGAGTTCAGCGACTCACTCGACCAGACACCCAACCACAATCCACACATGAGTACGGTGACTCGACACAACCAGTTCACAACACACAATATGAGCACAATGGCTCGTTCAAACAAATCCACCAACATACCACACATAACCACAAAGACAACCAATGAACAACAAGGGAAGTAACGAGAATTATAAACGAGTATGAACTCTCGTCTTTGGCATGCAAGCCCAAATAATGTTCGCCTAATGTACGAGTAATATAGTCGTTCGTAATTGTTCAGTCATGTCTAATGACAACGTCGTTAGAACGACGTGTCTCTAAGTTACCCATCTCTTATGGCGGGTCACCCACGGCAATAGCCACTCCAGCGGTAGAGTCTCCGTCCTACGAACAATCTGTAGTTCGTTGGAAATTTATCCAGATACTTACGGCTACCACACGGTGTCCTAGTATCGTTAATGGATCACAGTTCACAGCAAGAGCCACATCCTTGATAAACTTATCTATACCATCGCATCGCTTTACTATTCTTTTTTTTTCTAACACAGCAGACCAAGGTCGTAGTCCAATCCTGAGTATGTCGACTCGGGATCCAGTGCTAGATACGAGAGCGGCGTTAAAGAGGCCAATGCTCCGTATATAAGTCTCAGATATTTTATATATCTTATTATCCTAATGCTACAACGTTTTACTTACGTTCCTTATATTACACATATAAGATAGCATCATTGCCGCTAGTTCGTTTTATAATATGTTCATATATACGAACGGTACTGTTATCGCACAACAGTAATAATAAAGCAGCATTAATACACAACTCAAGCATATTAATTCACACAAGCAGACATTCAATCTTATCACAGATTTTCACACAATGTCTGAACTGAGGAAATCCTCAGAGACAATCAAGCCACATAAATAACATACCGTTCACCCTGAAAGTATTACGGTGGAGTATGATTCAGCTAGATCCGATGCTCCTCGTGTCGTCTCTAACAATCTATCAATATGCATCACACCATGCATCAGCATCTCATACTAACAGTACACTACGGCACCCCGTACCGTTACTAATCCATCCCGGTTTATTCCCCGTTGTTAGCTATAAACGTCTGTCGGGTTTTCGGTTTAACTCGGGATTTGGAACAATGTTATATTACACGCGTAATCTTGTCTCGTATATTAATATACTTATTGTTGAACTTTGTTATCGCATGTAACTTAATATACCTTGTATATCATGTAGTTTGTTTCTACATTGTATGTATAATTCTTAATCATGCATTTACATTTCGCCTTAGTATTTTTTTCCTAAGGTTTGTTTTCCCACATTTAATGGAGTATAATTATATGTAACAGTACTTTGGATTATATATCCTCATTTCCATGTACACTCCTAACATAGAACTTCCATATCTAATGTTTGTAATTCCTTTTCCCTTTACCGTATATCATTTTAATTATGATATTACATGGTTATTAAACCATATATATTTTTCTACTCCATAACATATATTTATTTGTATATATGAATTATGGGACTTATTCGTTATATGGAAGTCTTTATAATATATATATTCATTCCTTTTAATGAATACCTCTTATATTATAAATGTTATACCTCTTATAACACTTAAAACCATATTATAAATTTCATTCAAAAATATTAATATTTCCGAACAGCACCTATGTTCCTTAATTATTTACAAAATCCACCACATAATTTATACCATGTTATATTATAGTTATATAACATATATTTGACAACTATGTCATTAAGACAATTATAACTTATAGTTATATATTGCTAATAAATACCAAACAGCCCTTAAAACTCTCGGTATTAATTAATTCCCACCAAACTTCCATAATTTACAACTCAACCCCAAATTATATTTCCTTGTTACACTTATAGTATATACCTTATATTATAATCCTTATTCCTTAATATAATTATAACCCATGGTTATATTTTCTCAAAATAACCGAACAGACCCCATGGTCTATTTAAATTATTTTTCCACCACTTAACTTTCTATATTCACCAATTTCCCCTCTTTATAACATATAGTTTTCTAATTCCATTAAAATCATATATTATACATATGTCCTTATAAAACCTTGTATATAATTCCAAAAATCACCAAACTATACCAAAAGGTTATAAACATTATTCCTAACCTTATACTTTCTCTAAATCTCGATTTTACCACATGTGTTACCCATTTGTAACAATATTATGAAATACCTTATATTATACTTATTTAATTCATATTAACTCCAAATTTAACCAAATCAATTCCTAAAAATTCCTAATAACCTAAGGTTTGTACTAAACTCCTCTTAGTACCCCCAAGTTTTCGGAAATCACAATACCACCCCAAGTCTTATAAATCTTTTACAATTTAATAAGTATCTTATTATAAGGTAGTATTTTAATTTCTAAAATTCTCCAAAGTTGGTCAAAGCCTCCTATATAGTCAACTTTGACTTCTAATACCAATTGGGACTCAAACTTTCGGTAATTACCAACAATACCCCATACTTTTCTATTTTTACAATTTTGACCCAAAACTTTATAAAATGTTATAATTTTTATTAAATTCATTTAAAAACCCTAAACTCCTCTAAATTAAGCCCACGGCTTTAATTTTCCAGTAATTACGATTTGGCCCCAACTTAATTATATAAGCATAAATAAAACTAAATAAGCTTATAAACTTAAATTAAAATGGCCTATGACATGGCCTTATTACAACCTTGAACTTGCACACAATAAATGTCTCAAAATATAGCATATATTTCGGCCTCACCTTGGTTTAATATTTTTCCACATAATGTCATAATTTGACCATTATGTAATTAAATCTCTTAAATGACTAGCTTAATTATCTTAGCCATTTTTTTCCATTTTTAGGTCAATATGACCTATATATAATTTCACTCTCGGCCATATATATATATGCTTAGAAATTAAAAATCATAAGTTTAAGGTGTTTATACCTTGATTATTCCTTGTATGGGCTCGGTCTTGTAGGAAAATTCACCACTTGATTTAGACATGTTTAATACACAAAAACAAGATATGGTTACACTCCAAGCTTGAGCTTAACCATAAGGAATAATTAATGTAAGATTTAAGGCAAAAATCACCTTAAAAATGCAAGGAAGTTCTAGGTGTTCGCCTGAACCAAACACACCACAAGGTGTTAGATCCACCATATTGACATAGGAAATAGCTAGATCACAAAAGCTACCTTGTTATTAGGTTTTACCTTGGAAAAATGCCTTAAAAGAGAGTATTTCTCTTGGATTTCGACCACCCTTGCTCCAAATGGCTAACCAACTGAATGAACATGTAAATATGAAGATTATGAGTGTATAAACTCATAAAAATCAAGGAAGAAAATCGATGAAGAGTGGAGAGGCTTAAGGTATGTTTTTACCTTAAAATGCAATTTGACAACCTTGGTCCCTCTACTGGTCTCAACCGAGTTTAGCTCTTGTTCTAACCTTAGAACACTGAGAATAAGCCATAGGAATTGATGAGCCACGAAATCTAGGTGTTGGTAGTGAAGAGATGAAGAAAAAGGGCTAAAAATGACATTAAAACACTTACCTTAAGAGCTTAGGAGCTAGGTTTGCCTTCCAGCTCAAGAACAAGCCTTGAGAGCTTCAAAGGAAGGGAGGAACTCGGCTGGGCAAGGTGGAATCGGACAAGGAAGGAAGAGAAGGGGGAAAGGTTTGAATAATGAAAAAAGTAAAGTTACTATTGCAAATTGAACATTAGGTAGTAATTTGTCTCATAATCATTGCAAGCTGTCTCCTCTCTTATTGCCAGCCGATTTCCATGGTCCAAGTGGGTCAATTAATTGACCATTGACCATACTTGGTCAATATTGACTCATGCGGGCCCCACTTTAGGGTTTTATTAATATTTTAATATTAATTTGTAAAAATTCGTAAATTTCTGGAATTAAATTCCTAATATGATACAATATGATAAAATATCATATTTAAGGATAATTATAATTTTTAAGCCCATTAAAAATCAATTTAAAAGGCAATCTCACAAAAACGTGCTTTAAGGAGTTTTAGCGCACATTTTTGTGTCACAGGGTGTTCCTGAGCTTAGTTCTCCTTGAGAACGGTTTTTTGTGTTCCTTACTTCATTATAATACTTAGGAATCCACTTTGGATCCTATTTGAGGTCATACAATCTTTATGGTGTCTTAAAGCACATTTTTGGCTTTACCGATCTTAAGGCGTGTTTTGCCTTGTTGCGATCTTTTAGATTGTTCCCCAATAATATTTAGATGTTTATAATCATCTTAGATCATTAATAGATCATTTAATTATATTTTAAAGTTAGGGGTATTTCAACTAAGGTCATGGAGGAATTGTGTTTAGGACTTATGCAAATCTTGGTAAACAAGGAGGAAAATAATGTTTGTAAGGAGGGGGTATGAACTTGGGGAGAAATTTCAAGTAGTGGTATAAAGGAATTTTGGATGGTAAATGGCTTGGGAGATGATGTTATAGTGGTGAGAAAACATTTTGGGCGTTGTTATCATAGGTGTGAAACACCACTTAGAAACTTAATGAAAAATATTACAAGTATTGGTAAATTTTGTAAGAAATTAAGTAACAAGTTGGACAAGGAATTAGGGGAGTTTAAGGTGTTATTTTGGCATTGGAATATGCCTAAGATCATTTGGGAAGTTTATATACATAATGGATGTGGAGAACCATTGCAACAAGACTTAGAAAATGTAAAAATGCAAAATTTGTAGCAGTGGTCCGGGACCTAGGTCTGGGGTAAAGTCACGGACCATGCATAAATAAGGGCCAAGAATTCATATGTTACCTTGGTCCGGGACTTAGGTCTTGTACTAAGACCCGGACCACCCCTTATTTTGCCCCGAGAGTTGCCTGCCTATATTGGTCTGGGACTTAAGTCCCGTAGGAAGTCCCGAACCACTACATAAAAACCATCCGAGAGTTAAGCCAAGCATAGGTCCGGGACCTTAGATAAGGACCAAGTCCCGGACCACTTAAAATCTTTGTTTAAGGTTAGAAAATGATGTCTAATGATGGTGATTAGTTAGTAATGATGTTATAAGGTTGTTTAAGACATGTTAGGTGGGTTTAATGACAATTAAAAAGGGGGAAGAGTTATAACCAAGTGTGAAAGTAAAATACACTAGAAATGTGAAGTAATAAGTTAGTAAAGGACTGGTATGATAATTAACCGACGTCACTAATTGTGTATAGGATTCTCCAACGGTGGAACAAAACACAACAGGGACCAAGGTATGGTTTTCTTGCAGTCTGTTGCCTACCGGTTTACACGGCTTGTGTGCTGTGTTTTTCTTCGTGTTTACGACTTTGTAAGATTAAACCATGAAATGAGTTTACAGTCATTGTGTTATTGTGTGTGAGCGTACCAATACCGGTAACCTCGAATGCGTATTGAGTGTTAGCTAACCAGTGTTAGGGAAACGCATGAGAACGGTATTCAGTTATAACGTTTCCAACCTAAGGAATGTTCTAACCACGGCTATGTATGAATTTGTTGTGGTTTGCATTAACGAATTATATCTCATCTCCCTTATGTGTCTAACGACTATACACATATTTGTGATTTATTGTGTTAAGTCTCGACAATGGGACTTCTAACAAGTGTTACTGGGGGTGAGGAATCCGGTTGTCCGGTCACGCGTGTATGTACGGGAGTAGATATCTGTATCAAATTTGACTCTCTTAATGTTATGGTTGTTCTCCTTCTTGGATTACGATCTCCCACTAGCTTATTCCAAAGCTTACCTATTCTGACTGATGATCGGTCTAGGGGGAAATATGTGTGGTGTGTTCGGATCACTACATCCGATCCATCTTTGAGTTAAGTTACTCGTCCGACTAACAGGACGGTAATGAGTGATGTAACAAGCTTATCATGAGGGTGTTATCATTCTCTAGGCTTACCAAGTTAACTAACTGTGTTGGGTCGTTTCCTAAAGTGAAATGTTCCCGTTATGTATGTGATGTTGTTGCTATGCAATATTCTTGCTATGCCATATATGTTGTGTGTTTAAAATCAATGCCATGTTATCAAGACAATTGGTTGCGTGTATCCCGGTAGCCGATGGGCTGCACGTTAACCATACCAGCCAAGGGTTGCTGACCCCCTCCGGGGCTCCATATTTATTTGCAGGATGAGGATCGAAGAAGCGTATTGGCTTTAGATCTTAGGTTGTAAAATACTTTTGGTATATTTTGGATGTTGGGCCCGGATGCGCCTGTGCTCCCGTGGCGTTACATTTTGGTACCGTTGTTATTACAGTGACAGTTTGCAGTGACGGATTGTAATTAAATACTCGGTATTGTTGATTATGTATTTATGGTTATTAGTCCTATGCTCGGGAGTCTGATCATCAGACTGGTACAATTGTATGTATTCTGCCTAGTTATCCACGTGGGTGGCTAACGGCGTGTAACACCATCCCGTTTAGTTGTCGTTTCAGTTGTTTATTTCCGCTGCTATTTCGGTTATTTTTTAAGTGCGTAGTAGGGGTGTTACAGAAGCCATAATTTGAAGAAGAAGCCTTTGACAAACAATACTTGGGCGTCGGGCGGGTTGACATCTCTCCACCATACGAAGAAGTTTCACTTGAAGACTGCACAATTGTAAACTGGTGTCCCGTAGTTTCTAGCAGTATTGGCAACCTGTACCGAGCACTAAAGTCGTAGTGGCATTTCACATCCATCTAGGAATTGAAGTTGAAACTGTACCCACTAGAAGAAGACATTTTGTATAAAACACCAAACAAAAATATGAACTCAAGTTTAACACATAAAATAAGCTCAGATCGCTCCTTATGGCCATCATCATTGCTTTTCAATAAGGTTACAAATCTTTATGCGCTACAGCAGGAGTAACCCTGTCATAAACCGCTTCAACACGTTAAAGTGAAGTGATTAGATGAAGGTTTGCTTATACACAAACACGTACACAAAAAGTCATAACCAATTGAACAAAGGCCATTTTGATTGCAACATCATAAATATGAATAAGCTACATCAGCTAACCATTAGAAAAAAAATGTTTGCACCAAATGCCCATTGTAGCACTAGAAATAGTAGCAACAGAAATCACAATGGAGCAAGGTCATCAAGCGTGTGTCCTGACTTGTAAGTCTGGACACATGTCCAGACACCTCTGTTTGTGTCACGGCATGCGTCTAGACTTGTAGGTTTGGACGAATGTCCGGACACGCCTTTAATTTTACCTAAAATGCTTGTTTGAGCTCCGTTTTAACTTCCGTTTGCAGGATTATGATCCCCCTAAGTGTGTATTATCTGTTTTTGACATGTTTAGCATGTGTTTATATGTTTTTTTTGTTCTAAAAAGTTCTGTTTTGTTTATGTCCTACGAATGGCTTTAAGAGTATGATTTCGACTTCTGTTTCTGTTCGGCTTTCCATGTTTTACTAGTATTGGCTTAAAGACTTCTGTTTCAGCTATGATCTTAGTTTCGTTATGTTTAAAGCTTTGTGCTTTGGTGTTTGTGTTTCACAACACCTTTTGTTCTGAAATGTTTAAGCCTCTGTTTTGGGACCTAGTTGTTTTGTGCATTTTGAGTCATGGTTGACTGGGTCGGGTTAACCCGTAGCATGCTACATAGACATCACTCTGTTTCTGTGGAACCGACGGGTTCTTTGGTCTTTGGGCCATTTCTGTTCTGGGCTGACGGGCCCATTGGTCTTCTGACCATTTATGTGTTGTTGATAGATCTTTTGGCGTTGTTGATAGATCTTTTGATTCTTGGGTCTATCACCTTTTTGTATGTGTGTGTTGTGAGCTAGGGTCCCACCTCTGTTTTGTAAAGTGGTATGCTTTCGTCTGCTCTGTCTGTTTCTGATTTCTGACGGTCTGTTGTGTGCTCTCCGTCTTCTGAAAGCTTCTGACTTCTGATTTGTCTTCTATTGCCTAAGTACCTGTTTGACATCGCTTAGCTCCGTTCTGTTTTAGACTTCTGTTTACTTTGAAAGGCTTTGGTTTTGGAGCTCTGATTCTGTTTTGGCTAAGCGATTTCGTATATATATATATAATATGTTTTGTATCTGCTTTGAGCATGCTCAGCTGATGAAGTTTATCACGTGCTGACCTGTGGTTTGCTCACCCTTATATTCCGTTTGATTTATAGGTTTTGGCTTCTGGCTGGAGTCTTCCGCTTTTATCTTTGTTCTAGATTCGGATTTTTTTGCCTTGTGGCTTTGTATTTGTTTCTAGCTTCCGCTTTGTAAAGTATTTGGCTTCTGCTTGCAAATTGTAAGACAAGTTGTAACCTTATTTGTTAATATATGAGTTTTTGTTCTATATGGGGGTCTCGTTAGAGTGTAGTCTTGCGTGTCTTAAGTAATAAGCGTGTGATGTGTGACGGTCTCAGAACTAGGGTGGTTTTGTGGTGGTACAAGCAGAATGTAGTTACTCATATTTTGATAATTGTAGGAACAAGGGCTAGGCGGGAGTGTGTGTGGTCTAATCCACTTCCTTCTTGTATATTATCTTTGTGCATGAAATAGGAAGTATTCAGGTTGGATTTGTAAAAAAAAAGTAACATATAAAGATAACAGCAAACAATCTCAAAAAGTGACGACAAATCATTTTATATCAATTTATGTTAGAACATACACGGTTTAAGAAAGTAAAAGGAAAATAACTCACGTCAACTATAGACAATTATCACTTTAATATAGTAATTAGATATGCCACAAATGCAACACCAAGTAGCGTAAAAGTTGATAAAATAGAGGGTCACTACGCACAGTCAGAATTCCAATTCGCTTAGTCGAAAAATGAGCATTTTGCCCCTGCTTCAATAACTTTTTTAAATTGTCATATTTACCCATAATTGTGACATATTACGAGGTGCACCCAAATTTCATTATATAGGGAAGGTGAATACGTTATAAAATCATATTCAAATTCGGAATTATTATAGTTAGAGAGAGGAAGAGAAAATGGCTTTGAAAGGTTTGAAGAAATTTTTCGTTAAGAAGAATAAAAAAGATGGAGGAAATAATGAAGGTGGCGATCCGAAGATCTACGACGAGTGCGCAGATGATGTTAACACCAAGGAGTACTCACGAGGGGCTCATTCTGAGGTATTTTTCCTGGGGTTTTTTTGACAATTTAGGTGCTAATCTTGGTAAATTTTGTTAAAAAAATGTCTGAAAAGAGCAAAAAAGGATTCCTAAGTAGTAGACGGAACCCGGCGCCGCCGCCAGTCTATCACTCACGGCGCGGGCGCCATCCCCCTAATACCGGCGTCGGCGTGCCCTCTGTCTCCCTGACGTCGCCGCCCCCTCTTTACTGGCGTCGGTGTCAGTTCTTCTTTGTTGGCGTCTGCGTCGGGTTCTAGTCTTAAATCATTATTTCTTCTTCGTTACAACCCCGTTTGTGGATCCATTTACGCCGACGAATTCATATTTTTGTCTACTTCATTATGATATAATTTGCTGATTATTTATTAGATATATATTATTTCTTCTTAAGTACGCATTTTTCCCATTTACGAATAGTATCACTTGATTGGACAGAAGTATTAATTGTTTCTGCTTAGAGTGAGAATGATGGTGAATTCGATAATGAATCAGTTAACGTATACACAGGTCATCTGTTTAATACGAGCCAAATATTTGTGAATAGAGAGGAGGCTACTACCCATGCGATTCACATTGCTTGGAATAACAACATTTTTTTAATCAGACATACTATTAGGGACGATGGCGAATTAGTATTAACATGTGAGAGGTACGACAAGAGTAGAACGCGGAATAGCTAAGGTGAATTGTCCTCATCTAGTCAAATGCGGCGGCACGCCACGAAGAAATGCAACTGCCCGTTCCGCCAAAGCATCCGCGGTGGGGGGCTGCAGGGTGGTTTGTCTTGGTAATCCTCGTACTTGACGAGAATCTTAATTCTTTCCATTATTTCTTAAGGTCTAAATAATTTTTGATCATTAGGCGTATATCTGCATCGGTTCGTATGTTGGCAACCGAGTAGTTGTATACATCTTGGTCAATCCTAAGGTAGACGATCGAATAGACGTGCAGTTGAAGGTTATCAAAATGTGCTCGCACAACGCGGTTTAATGATGATGTACGATGGTTAACGCTTCTTGGATATTGAATGTTTGCATCAATCACTGCCCAACCCAGACCTCGTTGGAACCATCCCCCATACTAGGTAACTGTGGTGTAATGGTTCACTTGAATTGCAACAGGAATCATCATCCTAATGACATAAACATAAATGAATTATTTGAAAAACATATAAACAATCAAATGTTATACATACACTAACAACAAAGTTTAATCATTCATACAAGAAAAAAAAGTTCACACAACAAATAAACTAAACAGTCTAATACCCATACCCACTCCCTCCATCCCCACGACCCCCTCCCATCACCACATCCCCCATCATCCCCATGTTGACGTGCAATATCCATGTGCTTATGGTGCACACCCTCCCCTATAGGCCTAAACCCTATAATGCGATGGCCCGGATCGTTTCACTCCATGCATGTACGAGCCTGGTTCTCGATTCTATGATGGGTAGGCGGTGTCGGGGTGCTACTGACATAAAGCCTGGCCAAGTCAAAGCACTCCTCCAACCTATCAGCAATACAGGAGGCCACACCGTTAGGCCAGCTTTGGTTGTCTCCGATGCTAGGCTCAAGATCTTCGGAGCCATCTCATCCCAATACTGCAGTAAAGTAGCAATTGCACGTTAGTAATTTAAATTGATTGAAACAACAACACAATTCAATACAAAGAAGTAAATACCTGGAGCTGATCCTCTTGTCGCGCACTAGGGCCACCATCCGCACCAAGGGGATGCACCTGAGGGTGGGAGGCTAGAACTAGTGAATGTAGCCCCGGTCCACATTGTTAGGTGAATTATGTGTAGGTCAATATCACAAAATATGGGAAAATGGACCCAATTGAAGTAGTAGTAAAGAGTGTAGTTCCACTAGGAAATTGACTATCTATCTCCCTAGCTTCGGTATTCGGTAACGGAACAATAATTAAAATGGGGGTTAGCCGGTGGCAAGCTTAATGGTTTGATTCAAGAGAAATTGCAAACTAAATATGGAAACTAAAATTGGTTGTTAAAGGATTTGGATGGAAAGCACCCTAGGATGGTTATTATCACCTAAATTCACCCCAACTTCACTTATAAACCCATTTCACTCAAATTGTCTATTTGGAGTATTGTAATGACCCTCCAAGTCATGGAAGAGTCAAATCTTACCTAGACACTTCCAACTCCCAAATCAAGAAGAGTTCAAATCAATAGATAACATTAATTGCAAGTCCAGATTAAAAGCCCTAAATATCACCAACTAATCAAGCTAGCACAATCTAGGGTTTCTCTCTCCTCTAGGTCACAACCCCAACTCAAAGTCTTGTGTTGTTGGGAATCACCATAAATGCCATAAATGATCAAGTTATAGCATTAAATAAACAAGAGAGAGAAAATAATTATAATTAATGAAGTAAGGGTTTACAAGCCAGTTGGGGGATTCAAGTTCAAATCCCCATCCCAAAGTGCTAAATAGAACTACTCAACCATAGAGATACATAAAAGAGAGAGAAAAAGCCATTGTTGAAGGTGGTTGAGCTTGGAGAAGGTGAGTTTTCTTCCTCTTCTTCCTTCTCCTCTTCTTCTCTTCTTCTTCTTCTTCTTCTTCTTCTTCTTCTTCTTCTTCTTCTCTTCTTCTTCTTCTTCTTCTTCTTCTTCTTTCTTCTTCTTCTTCTTCTTCTTCTTCTTCGTCTTCTTCTTCTTCTTCTTCTTCTTCTTCTTCTTCTTCTTCTTCTTTCTCCCCCAAAATCTCCTCTCTCTCTTGGTTTCGGTCTCTAAGTGTGTAGAAGTGGAAGTGTGAGAGTTGCCTCAGATCTGGGCAAATTTAGAGAAAATTACGCGTCCGACCAAGGGTCGGTCCCGTGGGTCGGTCGGCCTTCTGGAGACGGAGCACGTGACCTTTTTAAGTTCTGACCTACCCAGTGTGGTAGGTCCTATGGGTAGGTCCAATGCATAGACGAATTTCTACTCCAGAAGCTTCCGACCGACCCAGTGTGGGTCGGTCCATGGGTCGGTCAACTGCAAAAACATATTTCTCTAACTTGTGCGGGGCCTAGAATCTTCGTTATGGCTCGGAATTGCTCCCCGTTTGCGGCGTTGGAAAGCTTGAAGGATGGGGAATCTGTTGGTGCATGCCACTAGCTCTAAAAGGGTCCAAAAGTATGCTGAAGGTGAGCTTTTACTTATCAAAAGATCAAACTATATAAGTTCACTATTAATCACAAAAACACTCAATTAAGTGGTGAAATGAGCTATGCACCAAGTAAAATGAAGGTGTATAAAGACATTAAAACATCATTATTTCACCACTTATCAACTCCCCCACACTTATCTATTTGCTTGTCCTCAAGCAAAATTTGCTAGGAACCCACAATAAGAAGGAACATTTAAAGCAAGCAAGTGTTTAGATGAATTCTTGAATTCAAGTGAGAAAAATTTGTGAAACATATCAAGAGGAGTGCAACCAACCTTCTCATGGTAACATGGGTGTGCTTAGGGAAAATAAAAATATAGAGTTTTGGGGAATGATCTAGAGTGCTTCCTAGTTCTTAAAGATTTTTGGAACTTGGAGAACTTTTACCATGGCCAACTTCTCTCAAGAATGGGCATTAAGGAAAAAACAAAAGGAAAAATAGAGATTTGTATTTGATTCACTTTTGCAACAAGAGATGAGAAGAGATAATTTGGCATTTTGCCTTTCTTTAATGAACACTCAACTCTCATTTGTTGGTTACCTATGGTGTCTCTCAAGTTCCTTTATAAACATTTTTCACAAGGAAGCACCTTTTAGCAATCCCTAGATGAGAAGATAGAAAGAACCCCTTAGCAAAATAAATTCACCAACAAAGGGATTTATGGATGCACCGCAAATAATTGCTCCTCAAAAGAGATCTTTTTGAAAATTTTAGTGAAAAATTCTAAGAGTTCATGGAAACACTTGCTTACTATAAATGTAACTTCTACATGGAGGTTATAGATATGTATAAGGAAATTGAGTAGTGCACCAAAAAGAAAAGGTCGTTTCTCCCCCACACTTGAATGGGACAATGTCCTCATTGTTCAAAGCAAAACTCAAGGGAAAACAAACAGAAGACCTTTTCGAAGCACTTAACATAGAGTACAAAAGTTTAACGCATTGCATAAATGTTTAGGAGTGAGAGAATGAGTACTCCCCTGAGAAGGTGTAAGTGGTTGACCGAATTCCCCCGCACTTGCGAGTGTCCGGAGCGTTGAAGTGCTAGCTCTGACGTTTGGAGTTCAGAGGCCCTAGAATTTTTTTTGTAAGAGTTCCTCTTGCATGTGTCCTAATTCACCTTTGAGAAGTTCTTGAGTTCAAAGTATATATCTACAATGCAAGGCGAAAAGGAAACTAGGCGCACTCGTAATTCTGAAGAATTCGCAACAAGGCCATGATTAGTAAGCAATAGGGACTCATACATGAGTCCTGAATCATATTATCCGAAAGTGCATTAAAGAAAATAGTGAAGTAAATGTCAGGAAACTTAAACAACAGTTAAAAGAAGTCTAAAGATGCAAGAACAATGACAATCCACATTTTTCTATAAAGAACTACTGGGGAGGGGGTGGCCACGTGCCATCTGCTCCTGAAGGGCTCGGATTTGCTCTGCCATCAGGCGCTGCTGCTCTGCAACCAGGCGCTAGTGCTCAGCTACCTGACGCTGGTATTCTTGAAAGCGCTCCTCAGATACAACGCAGGTCGGTGGTGGAGGAGGGAGTAGTAGGAGAGGCGAGGGCTGAGTGGAGGGTCCCGAGGAAGACTCCCCGCCAGTCTGAGCGGCGCCCTTGTGCCAGCCATCTGCGGTCTGAGTGAACCCGAACCTCCTCATAGTGTACTCTCCGATCAGCTCCATGGGAGAACTGGCCAGCAGTCCATCAGTCGGCACCCCCAACCGGGCAATCTGCTGCTGGATAAAGAAGGGGAAACCCAAGTGTTGGGTCTCCTTCTTGGCAATGATGTGCAGCAGATGTCGGAACATCAACCCGGAGAGGGACATCGGCTCGTCAGTGATGTCTGGAGCTAGCATATAGTCGACGAGGAAGCAGTCCATCGCATTAAGGTCTCTGCTATCGCGTGGGAGGAGGTTGTGGTGGAGCAACGCCCGCAGGACTCTCTTGACCGGGTCAGTGACCATGTTCAGAGTCATAGTGACTCGAACATCAGTCCCAGCCTGGTTCTTCTTTCGGCGCTGGACTGGGAGAGTGGCCAGGTATTGTTTCCGATGGTCGTCCAGCTCGTGGGGAAAAATCCAATCGCGGTGAGTCACATCCTCCCATGGCACCCCGAGCAAGGTCTGGAAAGTCTCCTGGTTGATGGTGATTGGTCGCCCTCCAACGTAGGAAGAGACCTCCCGCTCATGGCGATCTACAGTGGCATTAGCGTAAAACTCGTAGATCTGGCTGGGGTAGTATTGGCCACCCATGCTCAAGAGGCAGCTCCAATTAATAGTGTCGAGGATGGGGCGGAGCTGGAGCGTCTTGATAAGAGCGGGGTCGACCGTCCTCTCCCGCACGATTTCCTTGCGGCGGGGGGCATTATACCACGCACGTGCGGCTTCGTTTATGAACTTGCCATCAAGGAGACCGGCATTGGCTTCTGCCCTCCGAGCTGCACGTTAGTTGCGGTGGGCCATTGTTCTGCAAAAAGAATAAAGAAAAAGAAAAAGAGAAACAAAAGAAGGAAAAACAAATAGCAAACAATGTGAAGTTAGAATAAAAAGAGGAAGAATACTAAGCATTTGGGCAAAGAATAAGCATGAAGCACATGGAAGAGCAAAAAGAACGACGCGTTTCTAGAAAAATTTCAGCATAGTTTCCCCCGTTTTTTTTTCCTTTCCCCCGGTTCTAAGAACCTCCACAAAAGTAACCCGAAGGCTGTCAATCAGATCTTTAAGCACTCCAATACCACAATTCAACCACAGAATGTACAATGTATCAAGCAAGTCAATAAATCACCCCGTTTTACAAATTGTGACCAACCTCAATGTTCAATCATGAAAGTGCATTACTTCGTGTATTTTAGCAATCACCGACCACACATGGTTACAAAGCAACCCACCACATTAGTCCGGTATTGGCACCACCAGCCGTAACAACCAAATGATGAATTAGCCATAATTTGATATAAAATATGAATCATAAGAATGCATGCTAAAATCATCACATTACCAAATTTTTCATCTCATTTTGCACCCCTACCCTATAATTAATAATTAGGAGCAATCCCAATCACCCAATTTGCAAAAACCCCAAATTCTCACCTAAGGTTGTGTTTGGTTCGACCTAGATTGAGCCCAAATATTAACTTTCTCAAAAATTGTAAAAATTGACAAATTAGGCTAGAACGACATACCTTAGTGTTTTGGTGGAAGGAATGGAGTAAAAATTTGACAGATTTGGGGTGAAAATCGGCTAAGATCGGACTTGGGGGAAATATGGGGATTTAGGGATTTGGGTTGGTGTGGGTGGCTGGGGGCGTCGCAGCTGTTGTAATGGGGCAAGCGAAGGTTGGCGGCGGTCATCGGTGGACTGGGCTGGTGCGCGGCGGTCGTCGGTGGACTGGGCGGCTGGGGTGCGGCTGGTGCTTGCTGGAGCGGGGTGGGGAGTGTCTCCGCGCAGGGAGAAGAAGGGTGGAGTTCGAGCAGATGGTTTGGGGGGTTGGGAACGATGGGTATCGGGAGGGGGAGACAGCCTTAATTTAAAATGACGCATTTTCGGTCTTTTTTTCAAAATTTTCGACCCGACCGACCCACCATAGGGTCGGTCGGTGGGTCGGTCCAGTGTAGAGAGCAAAGTTTTGGAATTTTTGACCTGGCCGACCTAAGGGAGGGTCGGTCAGTGGGTCGGTCCGTTGCAGAAAGAAACATTTTTAGATTTTTTGACCCGACCGACCCACCCTAGGGTCCGTCGGTGGGTCGGTCCGTTGTAGAGACCAATGTTTTTACAAATCTGGAGCCAACCGACCCAAGGTGGGTCGGTTCTAGGGTCGGTCTTAGATAGAGGCTCCCCAAAATGGATGTTTTCTTGCCCAAAACACTTGTTATCTTCCATAACCAGATTAAACACACAAAGACAGGCAGAAAAACACAATAACGATGGCACGAAACAAGCCAACCAATCAACTTAAGCTAAACTAACAGAACAAAGCTAAATCAACAAACAAAGCAAACAAAATGACAATAGCATGAAAGTAGTCCGGGTTGCCTCGATAGTTGCCCGTCTTTTTACGGTCTTTGGCTAGACCATGGTGAGGGTTAGATCAAACTTGGGGCTCTTGTAAGTAGAGAGGACGCGCCTCCACCTTCTCGATGTTGCCTTCTTGGTAATGCTTCAACCTAGACCCGTTTACCATGAACGTCTCACCCTTCACGTTCTTCAGCTCGATTGCACCGTATGGGGTTACCTTGGTGATGGTGAATGGTCCGGACCAATGTGACTTGAGCTTACCCGGAAAGAGCTTCAACCTTGAATTGTAAAGCAATACCCGGTCTCCCTCATGGAACTCTCGCCTTAGGATCATTTTGTCATGCCACCTCTTGTCCTTCTCCTTGTAAATGCGGTTGTTCTCATAGGCTTCTTCCCGGAATTCCTCTGGTTCGGTGAGTTGAAATTTTCTTTTGTCGGCGGCACTCTTGAGGTCAAAGTTCAAGGCTTTCACAGCCCAATAGGATTTGTGCTCTAACTCGACGGGTAAGTGGCAAGCCTTTCCGAAGACTAGACGATATGGAGACATCCCGATGGGAGTCTTGTATGCTGTCCGGTAAGCCCATAATGCATCGTCTAGCCTTAAGGACCAATCTTTCCTTGAGGAGTTCACCGTCTTTTGTAATATCCATTTTAACTCCCTGTTGGTCACCTCGGCTTGCCCGTTGGTTTAAGGGTGGTAAGGCAAAGACACCTTGTGTCTCACTCCGTATTTTTCCATTAAAGCCTCAAACTTTTTGTTACAGAAGTGAGATCCCCCATCGCTGAGAATCGCTCTAGGCACCCCAAACCTTGTAAAGATGTTTTTCTTTAGGAATTTGGTCACCACCTTGGCATCATTGGTGGGGGATGCAATGGCTTCCACCCATTTTGTGACATAGTCTACCGCCACCAAGATGAAGAGATTGGAGTGGGAGGAGGGGAAAAGACCCATGAAATCAATGCCCCATAGATCAAAGGGTTCAATCTCGATCATCACATTTAGTGGCATCTCGTGCTTCCGGGATATGTTCCTTAGCATTTGGCAATGGTCGCAAATGGCAACAAAGGAGTGACAGTCCTTGTGAAGCATTTTTCAAAAGAACCCGGACTGTAGTACCTTGGCTGATATCCTTGCTGGCCCGTGGTGCCCTCCTACCTCAAGAGAGTGGCAGTGGGTGAGGATGCTCTGAACTTCATCCATCGGTACGCACCTTCTAATCATCCCGTCGGCACAGAATCGGAAGAGGTAAGGGTCATCCCAAAAATAGTGCTTGATGTCTGTGAAGAATTGTTTTCTCTGCTGGTATGTCATCTCGTATGGCACTACTCCCCTTACCAAGTAGTTTGCGATGTCGGCAAACCAAGGGTCACTGGTTTCTTCTATTATGAACACGGTTTCGTCCGGGAAAAGTTCATTGATTTGGGTACCATCATCCGGTGTCTCCATTCGAGACAAGTGATCAGCCACAACGTTTTGGGTGCCCGGTTTATCCCTGACCTTAATCTCAAACTCCTGCAGCAAAAGGATCCATCTCAAAAGCCTCGGCTTGGCGTCCTCTTTGGTGAAGAGATATTTGAGAGCTGAGTGGTCGGTATGCACAATCACCCTACTACCCAAAAGATAAGAGCGGAACTTATCTAATGCAAAGACAACCGCTAGAAGCTCCTTCTCGGTTGTGGCATAGTTTTTCTGAGCATCATTGAGGGTCTTGCTTGCATAGTAGATAGTCTTCCGTCAATATTTCTCCCTTCTTGTTTTTCTTACATAGGCTGCTCTCGCCCATCGGATTCCATAGTGTTGCAATCCCACATTATTTCAAAAGGGAGGCTCCAATCCGGTGATACGACTATCGGGGCCGAGACAAGGCACTCCTTGAGAGTGTTGAAGGCCTTTAGACATTCTTCAGTGAATTCGAATTTGGCATCTTTGGCTAAGAGGTCACACAGAGGTTTAGAGATTTTGGAGAAGTCTTTGATGAACCTTCTGTAGAACCCGGCATGGCCAAGAAAGCTTCTAATGTCTTTAACCGAGGTGGGTGGTGGTAGCTTCTCTATGACTTCGACCTTGGCCCGGTCAACTTCAATCCCATTGGAGGAGATCTTGTGCCCAAGGACGATCCCTTCTCTCACCATGAAATGACATTTCTCCCAATTGTGTACTAGATTGGTTTCCTCACATCCGGAAATAATGGCGTCCAAGTTCTTTAGGTAAGAGTCGAAGTTGAGCCCAAATACCGAGAAGTCATCCATGAAGACCTCCATGCTTTTTTCAATTAAGTCGGAGAAGATGGCCATCATACACCTTTGGAAAGTTGCAGGAGCATTGCATAATCCGAAAGACATTCTTCTATATGCGAATGTTCTGTAAGGGCGTGTGAATGTGGTCTTCTCTTGATCTTCCGGGGCTATGGGGATTTGGAAGTACTCCGAGTAGCCATCAAGAAAGCAATAAAAGTCTTGCCCGACTAACCTCTCTAACATTTGGTCGATGAAGGGCAAGGGGAAGTGGTCTGTCCTTGTGGCCGTGTTCAACTTCCGGTAGTCGATGCACACTCTCCAACCGGTTGTTGTTCTTTGGGGGACCAGCTCACCCTTGGCATTTAACACCACCGTGATTCCTCCTTTTTTTTGGTACCACTTAAGTCGGACTCACCCATTGACTATCGGATATGGGGTAGATGATTCCGGAGTCGAGTAGCTTTAGAACCTCCTTTTTAACTACCTCCTTCATATTCGGGTTGAACCGTCTTTGAGGTTGAACAAGTGGCTTATAGTTGTCCTCCATGAAGATCCCGTGAGTGCACAAATGCGGCGCAATACCCCTTATGTCTGAGATAGACCACCCAATAGCCCTCTTGTGGTATCGAAGCACCCTCAGCAAATTGTCTTCTTGTGCTCCTGTGAGAGAGGAAGAAATAATAACAGGAAGATCACAAGGTTCAGTTAGATAAGCATATTTTAAATGAGAGGGTAAGGGTTTCAACTCCACGGTGGGAGGCTTCTCAACCGAGGTGGGGAGCTTTTGCGCAGTTCGCTCCAAGGGTTCCGGTGGTGGGTAATGTGTCCGATATGGCATTGACCTCCTGTCTAATGTAGTTACCATCTCTCTCACCTCCGGTTCATCTTCCCGGTCTCCACAAGTGACAGTCAAAGCAACGGTGAGAGCATCATAATCAAAACAAGAAGAGTAATTATCTTGCAAAATAGAGTCAACAACATCTATGGCAAAAACAACTTCCGCATGTGCGGGTTTCTTCACTACTTTAGACATGTCAAACTCAAGCTTTTCATCATGAAATCTCAAGATAATTTTTCCATTTTCCACATCTATTAAGGTCCTAGCAGTTCTCAAGAAAGGGCGACCTAATATTAGTGGTACTCTAGCATCCTCCTCCATATCAATAATGATGAAATCAGCCGGGAAAACAAAAGTCCCTACATTCACTACTAAATCCTCAACCTTCCCTTTCGGGAAGACCAATGACATATCAGCAAGTTGCAATTGCATAACAGTGGGTGCACACTCGCCAATCCCAAGTTTATTAAAAATTGAAAGCGACATGAGATTTATACTTGCCCCTAAATCACATAATCCACTACCCCAATTTATATCACCAATAGAGCAAGGGATTATAGGCAAACCGGGGTCCCAAGTTTTGGAGGGGGGTTTCGTAGTAGGACCGCCGAGATCTCCTCGGTGAGTTGCACCGTCTAGGCACCAAGTGTTGCTCTCTGGTTAGCAAGAATGTCCTTCATAAACTTGGCGTAGATATGCATTTGTTTCAAAGCATCTGCAAAAGGAACATTAATGGTTAACTTGTTAAAAATGCTTAAAAACTTCCTAAATTGTTCGTCTAAATTTTTCTTTTTGAGTCTATTTGGGAACGGAAGAGGTAGTAAAGGTTTAGCAAGAATAGAAGGGGAAGATGATTCAGGAGACTCCTTCTCCTTGGAAATATTTTTCGGTTGAGAAGGAACTTCCTCAAAAATCTCTTGTTCTCCCTCTTGGCAATCTTGAATTTCTTCATTTTGATCCTCTTGGTTCTCATGATCAGCTTGTGGTGATGAGGTTTGAAGGGGTCGACCACTTATCAATGTTACCGCTTTGGCCTCTTCCCTCGGGTTGGGCTTTGTTTGACTTGGAAAAGTGCCCGGTGGCCTTTGGGAGAGTTGTTGAGATATTTGACCAAGTTGGGTTTCATTGTTTTTGTTGAATGCCATTTGATTAACATTGAAAGCCTCTTGTTCCGAGAACATGGTCTTTGCGGTGACAATGAAATCCGCCATGAGGTTCTCCAACCTTGAAGTCCCACTTAAAGAAGAGGAGGGGGACTCTTGTTGTTGTTGTTGTTGATGATGTTGGTAACCCGGAGGAGTTCCTTGTGGTCTATACCCGGATTGAAAGTTTGATGGTTGGATTTGAGCTTGAGGTCTATAACCTTGGGAGTTGTTGAATTTTTTGTTTGGTACTCCTTGGCCATGGTCATTTCTCCATGAAAAATTCGGATGGTTCCTCTATGGCGCATTGTTGTTGTTGTATGCTCAGTTGCCTATGAAGTTCACATCCTCTTGTTGGTTCATGTTCATCTCCCCTTCACAATATCGAGTGTCGTGGAGACCCGTACAAATGGCATATCCCTCCGAGGATTGACCGGAAGATGAAGAAGCTATGGACGACAATTTCGGTTTGAGCAGTAGCTAGCTTCTCTACCATCTTCGTGAGAGATAAGATTTGAGCTGAGAGATGATCGGTGGGTTGCACATTGAGGAGGCCAACCGCTCTTGGTACTCTTCCCTTGGCTCTAGACCATTGTCTTGTGTCATTGGCCATTGTCTCTAGGAGTTCTATTCCTTCCTCGGGAGACTTTGTCATTAAGCTCTCTCCCGCGGAGGAATTAACAAGAAAGCGGTTGGAGTTGTCCAGCCCATTGAAGAATGAGAGACACAAGGATTGGTCATCTAGACCATGATGGGAGCAATTCATGAGCAGCTCCTTGAACCGGTCCCATGCATCGTACGAAGTCTCACCCGGCTCTTGGTAGGATGTGTTGATTTCGCCAATTAATTGTCTTGTCCTACTTGTGGGGTAGTACTTGGCAAGAAATATGCTGGCCATTTGCTCCCATATGTGGATAGAATTTGATGAGAGACTACGGTACCACCTCAAAGCTGAGTCGGATAATGAGTGGGGAAAGAGTTGTAGCCGGATCCTCTCGTTTAGATTGCCCGTTTTACCGAAGGAGTTGCAAAAATCCAAGAAGAGGCTCAAGTGGTTTGGAGCATCATCCGGATTCACCCCACTGAATTTTCCTTGATCCCGGATGGTGGTAATGAAGTGGGTTTTGAAAGCCCATTAAGCCGCTTCAGCTTGCGTCAAGGTGGGAAGAACTATTGCTGAAGCTCTTCCTTCGGTGTTCGGTCGGTGGTAGTCTTTGAGAGGTCGGTGTTGGATTTGTGGTTGTTCATCCCCATGACCATTGTCCTCAATTTCTGGCTCAATGTGAACGCCGGCCATAGTGCGATTGTTCAAATCCCTTCTGATTCTTCTTAGAGATCGTTCGAGCTCAGACCTCGGGCTAGCGAGAGGAGAGTCGCTAGACCGGGTACTTGGCATACACAAGAAGAGCAGAAAGTGCCTGAATGAGCTCACCACAAGCAATACTAAATATTAGAAGTAGGAAAAATAAACAAGAACTAAAGGAAACTAAAATAAATAAAACCGAAAATACTGAAACTGGGGAAAATGATAGAGACTATCAATTTCCCCGGCGGCACCAAAACTTGTTAGGTGAATTATGTGTAGGTCAATATCACAAAATATGGGCAAGTGGACCCAATCGAAGTAGTAGTAAAGAGTGTCGTTCCACTAGGAAATTGATTATCTATCTCCTTAGCTTCGGTATTCAGTAACATAACAATAATTAAAATGGGGGTTAGCCGGTGGCAAGCTTAATGGTTTGATTAAAGAGAAATTGCAAACTAAATATGGAACCTAAACTTTGTTGTTAAAATATTTGGATGGAAAGCACCCTAGGATGGTTATTATCACCTAAATTCACCCCAACTTCACTTATAAACCCATTTCACTCAAATTGTCTATTTGGACTATTGTAATGACCCTCCAAGTCATGGAAGAGTCAACTCTTACCTAGATACTTCCAACTCCCAAATAAAGAAGAGTTCAAATCACTAGATAACATTAATTGCAAGTCCACATTAAAATCCCCAAATATCACCAACTAATCAAGCTAGCACAATCTAGGGTTTCTCTATCCTCTAGGTCATACCTCCCAACTCAAAGTCTTGTGTTGTTGGGAATCATCATAAATGATCAAGTTATAGCATTAAATAAACAAGAGAGAGAAAATAATTATAATTAATGAAGTAAGGGTTTACAAGCCAGTTGGGGGATTCAAGTTCAAATCCCCATCCCAAAGTGCTAGATAGAACTACTCAACCATAGAGATACATAAAAGAGAGAGAGAGAGAGAGAGAGAGAGAGAGAGAGAGAGAGAAAAAGCCATTGTTGAAGGTGGTTGAGCTTGGAGAAGGTGAGCTTTGTTCCTCTTCTTCCTTCTCTTCTTCTTCTTATTTTCTCCCTCTCTCTCTCTCTCTCTCTCTCTCCTCTCCTCTCTCTTTCTCTTGGTTTCTATCTCTAAGTGTGTAGAAGTGGAAGTGTGAGAGCTGCCTCAAATCTGGGAAAATTTAGAGAAAATTACGTGTCCGACCAACCCACAGTGGGTCGGTCCTGTGGGTCGGTCGGCCTTCTGGAGACGGAGCACGTGACCTTTTTAAGTTCCGACCGACCCAGTGTGGGTCGGTCCAATGCAGAGACGAATTTCTGCTCCAGGAGCTTCCGACCGACCCAGTGTGGGTCGGTCCATGGGTCGGTCGACTGTAGAAACATATTTCTCTAACTTACGCGGGGCCTAGAATCTTCGTTATGGCTCGGAATTGCTCCCCGTTTGCGGTGTTGGAAAGCTTGAAGGATGGGGAATCTGTTGGTGCATGCCACTAGCTCTAAAAGGGTCCAAAAGTATGCTCAAGGTGAGATTTTACCTATCAAAAGATCAAACTTTATAAGTTCACTATTAATCACAAAAACACTCTATTAAGTGGTGAAATGAGCTATGCACCAAGTAAAATGAAGGTGTATAAAGACATTAAAACATCATTATTTCACCACTTATCACACATCCTATGGCATCCGTGAACGCATTAAAGAAAACCGCCATCTGGTGGGTTCAGTCGTGTTGTTTCACACAAATGTACCGCAGTCGCATGTAGCCTAGTAGTTCTTGCCATGTCAGGGGCGGTAGTAGGCGGTTGGTCTGATAGGCTCACGAGGGATGGTCTGGACGTATCCAAACTACCTCAGGCACCGGTCGGGCATGTACGGCTCGACTACGTCCAAGTACTGCAGGGTGCCATACCAATGGGAGCGCCCCTCGGATACGGTAGACTAGTACCAGAGAAGCCGAACGGCAACCAGTCAATCTACGTTGTTCGTTTAAGGAAAAAACAATCAAGAGATATTTAAATTATAAGTTACGTTTGACGATATGACACAACACAACTTCGGTTGACTACGACTGCAAAGTAAGTCATACCTCAGTGGAGGACATCGTATCCAGCCACCCCTTGACGTAACACAACCTGTTGTCGTCTATCACATTCCTCATGTGACGAGGCCACTTAGCCGCTGCGGGGGAGGTCCGGAGGTGTCATCCCAATCCACCAGCTGCTCCGGCCTGAACATGGGGAAGTACTTTATATCCAGCACTATAGTAATCAAATGTACCCATTAAATAACACCCCTGTACAATTACTTTAAAAATAGAACAACACGCTCATTATGAAGCTCTTACCTGAAACAATGTCAAACAACCAGCCAGCTGACGTGTCTTCGCCCGGGAAGCGATGCCGAGCTGTCGATACAGGTATGCCAGCATCGCAACTCCCCATGCGTACAAGTCCCCCTACTGGGGTCACGAAGAGGCCAGAAGGAGTAGGGCATGACACGATCCCCGCCTTTTTCGATCAGGATCGTGTTTCCCACGAAGTACCACATGTAGGCCATCATCTCCTGCTCAGTGTCACAGTACTTACCCCCACAAGTGTCGCGAAGGGCTCTATAGGGTACCTGGTACTTGTCCAGGAACATACAATCTAGTAACTCCTGTTTCGACGCCACCCCGAAAAGCTATGTAAGCTGGGGGATAACAACGTGCATCAGTAGGCCCCATCACCAACCCGAGCGCCGACCTCCTCCAACGGGTAGAAAATAGCCATACCAGTGATGGGGATCTCCAAGATGTGGTAGACGTCGTGGAGAGTAATAGTCATCTCTCTGAATGTCATGTGAAAGGAGTTCGTGTCAGGCTTTCATCTCTCCACGAACATAGAAAGGAGTGTGAGGTCAAAGCAACCATGCGCTATCTTGGCCAGATGCCCAAGTCCACTTGCGTTAACCGCCTCTCGAGAGTCCTCGTGCCTCAGCGTCGACGGAGTCCACAAATCCAACATCTTCACCTTAGACTTGAAGCTAAGTCATCCCTTATCCTGTTGCATATTTAAAAATTTCACAACTGTATGACATTTTCTAAACGAACTAATTTATCAAATCAATTATAAAACGGGAAACATACCACTCCCCGCCACACGCCGAGCGTGACGTGACCACCAAAGTTGGGGATCAGAATCGTAATCTGCGGGCCTCTGGCCAAGCAACCAAACCTCTGGCGCTGGCATATATGTCACATCCTCCGGAGGGGACCTCAGAACCTGACTCCTCTAGGTCCTCGTCATCTGGGTGCGGCTACTGATATGATGTGCCAGCCATCCTACTCTGTGCGGGTGTAAGCCAAGGAGGACTATCACTGCGCACGACCAACGTCCGCCGACCACTGAGTCGACATCTAACTGGCTGTCATCATCATCTCGTCCTTCAGTCGCTGCTCTCGCTCCAACCTCGCGCGCCTCTTCTCCTCCAGCTCGCACACACGGTCATCGGCCCTACACCTCTTGGCCGAAGCATTGGCGTACTGTGTACACCTCCTCTTTGCGGCAGCTGGGTCAGCAGGGGTCATGAGGCCCTACGATGAGCTCTTGCCACGCTCAGATGAGCCCTACCTCTACCCCCACCAAACAAACCCAGGAACTTACCCATGCCCTTACCTGCCATCTGCTATTTACTGTAAAAGTTAGTTAATCTACGTTTAAAGTTAGTCATGACCGGTCGAGGTTTGTTAATACCGGTCATACGATACTTATTTCCATAGTCCAATGTCAATAACATGTAGAATAGGTCAAAAAAACATGCAAACAGATCTACATAATGTTTAAAACAGGTAAACCAGTCAGTAAAACAGTCGAAAAAACGTATCCCGACAACTGGAGCCCGTGCCGCCGCCGCCATAACCCCGTCCGCACCTGCGACGTCCGAGCTCCACTCTGTGCACTGCCCGTGCCCGCACCCACGCCGCGACGAAAAGACCGGCGCCCACGCCGTCTACACTCCGTCAGCGCCCATCGGGTAGAAGTGAGTTGTGCCTGCACCCGCTAAAACGACCCCTGTTCTTTTTGACAAATTTTGCTATTTTTGCTCCTATATTGTACTACAAAACTATAAATTATGACGGAAAAGAACCAGATTTAACGAATCTTGAAAGAAATCTTGGACTCACGCACCGACGATCTTCCCACTCCCGCTTTCGCTCTAGTTACAGTTTCTAGAGAGATGTCAGAGAGAATTTTAGAGAGATGAAGAGTGTTAAGAATTTGAAATGTGGTGAGGAGATAATAGAGGATAAGGATGTATACATAGAAGAATGTGAGGAAAGGACAAAATCGTAAAATTGTTTTAGATTTTAACTACGCAAAGTGACACAACTAAACGTACGATAAAATAAATTGTCATTTACCATAACTGATTTTTTGAAGGAAAGTAGTACATACTATTTTAAATTTGAACATAAATTGTGGTAAATCAGAAGAGACAAGAAATTGATTTGGCGAAAAAGATTTGCGAGGCGAATATCATTAACCACTTTTCCATTGATATTTTCCTTTTTGATTATTATCTTTTTGCTAAAATGGAAACTAATAAGGCCCATGATCGAGAAAAGTTTCTGACGGTCGTATTATTGTTACACCACTGTTTTCTGAGATAATGAAAGAATTTGGTTGGTTGCTTTTGTAGTATAAAACAGGATAATGGGTTCGTTTGGGACAGCTGCTGGGGCTGCTGTTGAGTCCTGCTGCTGGAAATTGAGAAGTTGTATGCTGATGGTTTTATAGAAGCTGTCAGCTGCTAGTTTTGGTGTTTGGTGGAACGTCTGATGGTTTTAAAAAGCAGAGACAATTGTTAGGTCCTGCTGCTGAAAATTGAGAAGCTGTCAGCTGACGATTTTGCAGAAGTTGTCAGCTATTAGTTTTGGGTGTTTAGTGAAACCCTGCTGATTTTAGAAATTGAGAAGCTGTCTGCTGCTAGAAGCTGTCCCCAAACGAGCTCAATAAGACGGCATCACGCCACACAGTTGCTACGTATCCAGCTATTTTTTTCCGGTTTTATTACGAACAGATTAGCAACAAAAGGAAGATTTGGCCGACAAAATCCCAAGTCAAGAACAAGCAAACGAGATAAATAATTGCCCGCATCTGGAGTTCGACAAAGACGACGACACGGGCAAGTGGAAGAATGAAGTCATCCATGTCCCGAGCACGAACGGGTTTGCTACAGCCAAAACCAAATTAACCCACTTTTATTCAATGATTTGTTAATTTTCCTTTCCATTTAGTTTTCAAGATAAAAGTTTATTTTTAATTCAGGCGACTACCCAATTAATACTCAACCGTGTCACGGCCATTTTACGCCTATAGGAGGGGCGCTTTCTACCGGGCATTATGCTTTCATGATGGTCTAAGGCTGGGTGGGGGCACAGCAAACCGTGAGAGAAATCAATTTCATCGAGATTTTCACGAGAGCTTTTCCCGTGCTGCTCGTGACCTGTGTGAGGGTTGTAAGTCCAGTCTTTAATCATCTCTGCGGATCTTTGATTGTTTTCCATTCCTACTCGCTTCCTTTTCTTCTGCAGACTATTCATGTCATTTTTTTATGCTCCTTGTACATCCCGGCATTTGATTGTCCTAAAGAATGAATTGGGTTTTTGGTCTTAGGGTTCACGAACTTCCCTTCGTCGGTTTTGACGCTACTCCTTGCCACCTCTGCTAGTATTTGCTTCCGTCGCATGTTGTTGGGTGTTCTCTTACTCTTACTGTGGCTGTTTTGAAATGGGTCTTCTTGTACGTTTGTCGTTTGCTTTAGGATGTTGCGTCACTGTCGTCTTAATTTCTGCTTTTTGATCGTTGTTGGACGCTTCTATGGTCCTTTCTCAGAAAATGCCTTTATAGTGACGATGTTCTGCTGATTGCTGAGTCTGGACTCCGGACCTTACAATAGCTCACCGCCTTATAGTGTGTTAAATATGACTCAAGTCTGGATTCCCTCTGGTTGGATCTTGATCCTTACTGTTTAGTTTTTTTTTTTCGAAAATGTTGCTAGAATATTCTTACTTGTCTGCTGTTCATGAATCATGCTATTGCGCCTCTATGCTTTAGCTCTTTTCTGCTTACATCCCCAATTTTTGTCCCCCCCTGTCCGAGTTGCTTAAAAATTCTTCTATTCAACTTTGCACCAATCATCAAATACAGAATTAAAACTGTGGCTGGCAGACTGCATTAGATCTTCCTTTAATTGGACCTTATTCAGCTTGCAATGGTGTTGTTTATATCTGTCACATAAGGAAACTAATTGTCAAGTCTGGACAAGTGACCCTACTACTTTAAATTATTGATCCTCTCTTCTAGAACTTCTCCATCACAGGTTCAGCAAACTGTCAAGGACTCTTTGGTCCCGAGAACTTTAACATCCTAAGAATTTTGTTCTTTGATTAACGCCCTATTCATCTAACTAGCTATTAGTTTAAATTTTTTTTTTTTGATCAGGCTATTAGTTTAAATTTATAGCCTTTTTAAAAAGATATAGTAAGTAAGAAGCTGTTAGATAATAAGTGTAAAGTAGATCTATAGTTGATGTGTGTGACATATAGAGTGTATGAGCAGAAGCTGATAGTTAATGACGTGAACAAGGCCTAAATCTTTTTCTTGGTTCTTTCATGCTTGTATTTATTTGGACTAATTCCTACATGTCATGGTTGCGATGCATGGCTGATGGTCTTGATTCTATACATGGTTAATGGCCTTCACAGTTTAGGAAATTCGCCGCACTGTTGTTGAATCCTACTGCCAAAATCTACCCACGAGTATCCAAAATTCACGCTCTCGATTGAAGTAAATGAATGTTGGAATATATTGCCTAGATTCAGCCTTAATCAGAGTTGGGTAGCTAAAATCAAAGTCTTCAGGCCAAATCAGTTTTGCCGACCGTCTTAAGTGCTTCCAACATTTTTTCATCCTAATCTTGTCTTAAACTTAAAAGTTTAGTTAATTTAACATATCTATGACTTAATGGGTTTTTCAGATTGCTTACTCCAGCGTTGCCACAAGCCTGTGGCACTAGCTCTCAAGGACTGGATACTCCTACAAGGAAGTCCTTTTTTCGTCTTAGTTGAAATTTGGAAGCAAATACGTCTAGTCATATGGCTCAGAAACTGGAAACTATTAAGGGTGGAGGAGGTTCAATAAGGATAGGGACAGCCGGGACAATCAGCTCCTTGATGAACCGAGAATTGGAAGCTCCTAGTTCTTCGTCTTATACTCCACCATCTTCATCATCCAGGGCAACACCTACAGCAATATCCGTTTCTGTCTCATGTGGCCATCGCTCTCTTAAGCCAAGGAAGTCTACAGATGTGGCCAGCACCAGTTCTGGTCATCCTGGTCCCATCACCAAGCATAGAAGCCCTGAAACCAGTCAAAGGACCAGGGCAGGCTCTGATCCAATGACTCCTAAGCGGCAAAAGCAAAAGACGTCCCCACCTGATGAAGACAGCAGCACCAGGAGAAGCCCGAGGAGAATCCATGGGAGGACCCGCCATGCCCCTATGCTTGGGTCTGAGAATGCGGCCCCAGATAAGACTCCGAACAGGGAGAAACCTCTGAAGAAAGGGATCAACATAGTTCAGGTTGTGGACACGAGCTGCGGGAGTCCACGAGCATCGTTGAGTAACCGTCTCAGAAAACTTGGGTTCTCTAAGATGTCTCAGAGCATCATCTGAGATAGGTTCTTTCTTCTGAAGGAATTAGTTGTTCCATTCTAAGATCTCGATGTCTTTCTCCCAGGACCTCATATATGAAAGTTGAAACACAAGTCTTATAGAAACCTCTTGTGGAGCTGCTAAGTTAGTCTAAAACATTTCAGCTTACAAACAATAGCTTCTCACATTGCTGCTGCCGTGCGTGGTTCTGAGTACTTCAGCTTTGGGGTAGTGTGTATCTTTCTCTCTAGCTTTTCTGTAAGAGTTGCTGGACAAGACAAGTTAAAGACAGCCCTACAAACACTCTTAGTCCTTTTGTCCTCTTTAGATTGGATCTGAGTTTGGTCTTGATGTAACATCATATGTATGGCTCTTTGCAAGCATGTGATTTGATGGAGTGCCTGAACTAATAGGGAGGTTATGATAAGTCTGGAACGTGTGCAATACTATCAATTAGAGTGTGGCATGCCTCCAAACGGCCTATCTGAATCCCCACCCATGAGATTGGTGGGACATGGAGTTAGCTGCCTAATCGTCAGGTCAGATCAAAATCATGGAACCATATGGCTTTGTGAAAGCCTGACCATGGTCGTGAATCAGACTAGTGCGTCGGTTTATGTTAGGGGAATACTCCATGGGCAAGGCAAATATTATATAAAAAACTTAGTGGATGTATGTGTAGTTTTATCCCATTTGCAGTAAAGGGAAATTAAATTATATAAATTATATTACCTCAAGTAAGTCTAATTTGATCCTTTCATAATTGATGCTATTGATCTGCAACCATTGACCGTGTATGTTGATCTGTGGCTGGTTTCAATTATCGGATGATTAGTAGTTACAAACAGATGAATTATAAAGAATTATTTTTCTTTCACATACATTCTTTTATCTTAGTTACATCCTATTTCACTATATATATACCAAATGCCCTTAAAATATAAAGAATTAAGTGAGATATATAATAACTAAGTTCAAATTTACATGGGATGTACATATAGAATATATCTCTGATGTCTCTGCAAATTAGAAGACGAAGCAATAATTAACACTCGTAAACTATATAAGTCTTCCAAACATATGCCTTTTCTGGGTAACAAATTATGGATACGCTCCTTTCATCACCTCAAAAATCTTAGTGAAGCCTTTGGTTTAATTTGGTTGTTTTATTTTTGAAGTCTGCTCAAATAATTAAAGGAATTTTCATGATATTCCACTAATTTTTTTGGCTAATACACAAAATATCATTGAAAAAGTAATTATTAAATGTCACTAAGTTTTTCTCAAAAATCATGAACATTATTGACATACTCTTGTTAGTTAGCAAACTATTTTCAAAGTTCACAATATACCATTACATGTTAAAAGTTTTTAAAATTCAAAAAATTATAAAAAATATAGAAAATTATAAAAACATATTAAAATAAATCATAAAAGTATTAAAAATCATAAAATATTAAGAACTAATAAATATTCATTAGAAAATTAAAAAAAAAACATCTGAAGTACCAAAAAAAATATAAAAATTTTTAAAAACATAGTAGTACATATGAATGGAAAAGTATCTGTTAACTCATAGTAAGTGATTTGTGCGCTTGACTAGACCCAAATATTATATTATACAGTACATTATAAATTATCTTCCCTTAATTATAAATACTCCTCTATCTTTACACATAAGAAAAGCGAGAACGATGATCGATTCCTTATAATGAATATATTATCTTCTATATAGCCTATAGTGACTTAATCTAGGAGCTGGAAATCAGACAAGTCTGCACAACCAATAGATCCCTTGTTTGGGTAATTTACTGGGAAAATATAATTATTCGGTTTACCAGAAAACCGAATTAGGAATAACAGTTCAGTTATAGATGAGAGTCGAGTGGCGAGAAAAGAGGAAGCGGCGGGGCCGCGTGAGAGAGAAACGGAGAGAAGATAGGGAGGTGGAGCGGCGAGGACAGGGCCGCCTGCGCAGCCAAGAGAGATGGAGCGGTCGAAGGTATCGAGGAAGCCAGGAAGGTAGGTCTTCTCTTGAGTCACGGAGGGGAAGTGAACAAATTCGACGGAGGAGAAGGAGGTGCGCTTGCCAGTATTGGTGGTGGTCGGAGCAAACTGACTTCTCCGGCGGAGCCTACCAGCGAAGGTTAGATCGGAACGATGTGCGGTGGCCAGCGAGGCGTCGGGATTGTTCTCGCCAGTCAGAAATGGATGGCTCTCGAGCGCTGGCGAATCAGATGCGGAAAAGGGGCGGTGTAGGCGTTGAAAACATTGGACAGGGCCTGTCTCTGTTTATCGACAACCTCCACAGAGAGGCTGATATTAAAGCAATACGGTGGCTTCTGCGTGGGGTAGGCAAAATCGGTGGTATTCACATCTCGCAGAAGCGACGTCCCAACAATGGATTGGCTTTTGCTATTGTCAAGCTGTTTTCGATTCCACAAATCAAGAAGGCGGTGGGAAGACTTCACGGGAGGACCTTCATGGGAAACAAAATCTTTGCACGCCAGGCCAAGTACGAGGCGCTAAGCTCCAATGAAAGTCGAGAGCAGGTATCGGCGAAGACGGATGGTAAGAGTGAGCATATTGTTACCGGCAATGGTAACGTGCATCTGTCCCAGGTTCCAGCTACTGGCAAGGTTGGAGGTGGTCCTGGAGACGGCGACAATCTCTGCGTCGATTCTTTGGAGGACGCTGTGATAGTGACACAAACTCCTAACGGTGGCAATGATAGGGTCGCTCCTGGTTGTGACGCCGGGGTGCTGTCTCCCGATTGTGGTGGTGTGCCAGTTGGTGGCGCGTGCATGGAGGGGGATGGTGAGCAAGTGCCTGGCTCGGGGAGTCGTGACAGCCAACATAAAATTCTAATTAATGTAAGATGTTGCTGCTCCTTGCCCGAGGAATCTTCGCCATGTTCCAAGGAGGATAAAGCAAAAGTAAAGGAAAGAGTTAATTATGTCGGTGATTTTAATGGAGGATATTCGGTGGGTGGTTTGTCTAATGGTTTGTGGAGTGGTGGGCCATTTCCTTCCTCAAGTTGGTGGTACCCAGTTGCTGGTTATTGGGTAGGTCACCCGACGCATGGTTTTGACCAGCCCGGATGGTGGGGCCAACCACAGGGATGGGGTCTATGGCCATTTTATTCTAGTACGGGTTACTACCAAGCTGCATGTGTGCAACAGCCACCTCCTCCCACGCCTCCCAATGTCCAGCACTCGAATGATGGTGTCAATAGGAACCCGTGTCAGGGGACAACGGAGACTGGTGATCGGGTGCCAGTTTCAATTCGCCAGCCAGTTAGTGTTAAGATTTCGGGCCCCGATCCAGTTATGGAGGATATTGTTAATAAATCGAAGGGAGGGATGGAGGAGGATGCCCAATGTTTCGATAAGCTTAGCAATGATGTGGACGTGGGGATCAGTCTTGGACATAATGGTAACGGGTCTGGTGACCTTGGGCTTTGGCCCGGGTCAGAGACTGGTGGTCCCCAGGCACAAGTGTTGGAGGAAGACCTGGAGGATGTTGGTCTTAGGAGCCTCTTTGAGGAGCCGGAGTTTCCCCCTGGGTTCGAGCCTGCCGGACCCTCTAAGCAAGAAGACGACCCCGAAGATGATCCTGAGGAGGCAGTTGTTAAAGAGGAAGCAAGACAAACGCTCTCTTTGCCAAGCAGCTCGGATGTACTGTCCCAAATGAGAAGCTTGTCCTATCCAATTATGAAGAGATCATTCGAGAACAGAGAACGAGCTATCGCCGGAGAGGTCACGTCGAGAGTGAAGAGTCAAAAGAAGAGTCTGACAGATGCTCTAGGAGTACAGCTAACGATAAGGGGAAGAGAGTTAGTGGGACTAGACCCCTAAGTTTTAGTAAGTTTTCACGAGTTAGTAAGGTGGCCATGCGGGGCAAGAGGAAAGCTAAATAGTTTTAAGGGTCCCTCTTAGCTAGTAAGATTAGTAGGGCTAAAAAGGTATGGTAGACTTATGTTGGTTTCTCCTTTCATTTTGTTTTGCCCTAAATGTCAAAATAGGCGAGAAAGGCACTATGCTATAGTATTGCCATTGTAACTGGATTTTTCCAGCAATTATCAAAACAAATCTTCTATATAGCCTACATGATCATTATGTGCATCTTCCATCTTTTACTTGAGTATCAACTATCAATTTATTCTTTTTCTTCTTTCATTTATAATAAACTAGAACAGTGTACGTATATTTGAATGTGACTATCTCACAAGAATATATGTCGTGCAAGTTGTAACTTTAAACTGTGGATTGATATCTTGATCTTTACTCAAATAATCTTCTTCTTGAAGGATCTATAACCAGTCCCCGTTTACTTCATACACAACTTGCAATCCCTTGTATCTTCTAGCATAACTGAGTGAATAACTATTGTTTTAGGCCTAGTTCATAGGGAATTCCCAACTATTTATATCATTTTTATTCTATCACTCACAAATGATTGTTCTATGCTAGTAGTATATTGTAGCATCATTGCGCGAATACATCAACAACTCGTGTTTGCTTCAACATTTCTAAGATGTTGGAGGAGATGCTGAAACCATAGTGTATGTTATTACTTATTAGTTTTTCTATCTTATCATTTGTGCTCAAAACAATTGACACACTGATTGGCTGAAAGAGTTTTAAGATGGTTTTGCTGTCTTCTTTCATTTTTTTAGGCATGAACAACACATTAAATAGTTAGAAGCATACAACCTCAATTTGTTTCCATAAAGTAGACATGGTTATACTTGAGTATTATGGGGATAGACGAAGGTCATGCATACAACATTTATCTTGTCAATCTTTCTGAACACTTGGATATGATATCATTTGTTAGGTGGCATGCGTAAAAATACGATTGAAAATAATTAAATAGTAAATAATAAAATATTAATAACTGAAAGTGAATAGAAAACCTTACACTACTAAATCAAAGATTAGCAATACTTATATATCTGTAAATAAATTTATCTAACCTAAAAAATATATTGTTTCTCTTTGTACTACTCTTCCTTTGTTAAACGCAACAAAACATCTTTTTTAGGGACATATATGAACATCTTCTAAAAATGTCTATTTTAGGTTTATCTAAGACATTTAAACGATAAATCACTAGTAAAAATCAGATTTTTTGTTACAAAAGTTCTGATAACGACTTAAATTCGTTACCATAATTGTTATTAATTAGTGACAAGTTTTTCGTTACCAAAGATAGTACTAAAGATTAACAAAAAATTAAGACTATAGTAACGATATAAATGTTACAAAATCATATTTTTAGTAACGATATAAATTTTAGTAACGAATAAACGTCGTTACGATAAATAAATTGATCTTTGGTTACGCCATCTCGTGTAACGATATGTAACGACAAAAGTCATTACAATAAATTAGATTAGTAACGATTTTGATTTTTGGTAACGATTTTTTGTTGTTACCAAATAATTATATTCTAGTAGTGAATTATCATTTTATAAATTGTATTATAAAGTGTAATTAATAACGAGCAATGCAAGCCTAGGTACAAAATATCAACCAGTAAACAATATTTTCTCCCACTAAAGATTGATAAATTAATAATCATCACACTTAGTTCTATGTATTAGCTAGTAACACCAAATCAATCTCATGATATTAATCATGCTAATGATTAGTTTGGTCTACTAATTAAAGAGTATCCAGCTCGTACATTCAGAGTCTTAATTATTTCCACATTTTTAAAGGGTACCCATTTACAAATCATATCTCAATTCTGTATCTCATCTTCGTAACATATATATATATATATAACATACAATACCTTAACCTAAGGGTCAATCAGCTGTCGCCCATTCTGCCCTCCTAGCATCTTACTAAACTCATATTTTAAGCTTATTTAATTTCACCCACCACCTTCATGACGCTAACATTTTCGTTATCTTGGTCGACTAAACTAACGCCGCTAGCTAACAAACTAAATAATGTCCGTTCCTACTTCCTAATATACGTACATAGGATAATGAGGTTAGGTACATTGACATTAATAGCCGTCCCATGCATGCATCATCACTTATCCCCCCATCCCATATATGTTAAACCTTTATATTATAGTATATGATATAGATACATAGCGTAACTGACTATAAACGATTAAAACACATGCATACACGTATACATAGTCATATAGTAACGAACAAGCTAAGCTATATAGATACATAGCCAACCAACCTAACCTACGCCAATAATTTTCAGGATACATGATAATACTTTTTACTTATTATGTTACAAAATTGAATATTCCACACATAAAATGATTACAAAAAAGTCCATACATAGGTGTGACATTTTAACCGACTAATTTCCACAAATAAATATTCTTAGTTCACTACTATACGTAAACATTATACGTGTTTGTAGTGATAGCGTCCATTTATGAGAACGACATTGCGCCTAACTTAGAATTATGTAGGTATGTGGTAACTAATTATTTAGACTCTATCTAGTCTAGTACCATGCTATATAAGGTTTTAATAGTGTAGATAGAAAATCGAAATCCTCATTCTTGATACGAATAATTAATTAAAATAATTCAGAACATAATTAAGCTCGCCAAAATTGTTTAATTACTAAGGATGTAAGGATTGTAATTAATCAAGTGTACGTACGTACGTAGCTATTAATTAATTTCTGTTGGACCACTATCAATTGATGAAAGTTTGTAACTTAGATTAATGGGACCGTAAAGACCATCTGATCTAATTCGGTGACTTTTAATTAATTTCCATTCAAGCCGTCGCGCCAAGCATGATTAGAATTTAAATATAATGAATGAATCTTTGTATTTACGAGTATCTTTTTTAGTCTTGAAAGAGGATAACGGAGTTCAAATGGCCTATTAAAGAAATATGATCAAATATAAGTGTATTAAGGGATGGAGTACACTTAATGATAGGAAATTAGTTTGATATAAAAGTAACGATGATGAAGAAAGGATTTTGTAAAGTAAGTTGATAACTACTATAATAAGTTCCCTTATAAGATTAAAACAAAAAAATAACTTACCCCATATAAATTTGGTAGACGCCAACTTTTTTTCTTTACTTCAAGAACTTTTGGTTAGATCATATTTCAACTTAAAGCAAGTCTTCTCGGCTTGAGCATGTTATGTATGGTATATAGATCAGCTGCACCACTCGATTTTGAAAATAGATGCTCAACCGATTGTGTACATGATATTGCGAGCTTCCTTAAAAGCAAGATCTAACATCATTTTTATTTCCCACTCTTTCTTATGTGAGTCATCATAAACACTCCCATTTCTTAACCTTTCACTTTACGGTTTTCAATAAAAAGAAGAGAAAAAACGATATATGTGGAAGATTCATTTTAATTTTGTTTTTTGTTTTCGGAACGACGATATGCCACACAAATCTATGTAGACGGTTTGATAAAATGGTTGTATATCCCCATTAATAGATATAGATGGACATTAAATATTTAATCACGAAGTAAAAAATGTAATATAAAACCTTAGAATGGTTCGACGGCTAGGGGTGATTATTTGGATAATTCGGTTAACCTAAATCCAAATAGTAAAAAATGAATTGGATTTCGGTTATTTTCGGTTAAAACCCGAATTATCCAAATTAAGATCAAAACCGAATCCATCATTATCCAAATTATCCGAAATCCAATTTTTTTTTAAAGTGAAAATCCGAAATCCAAACTGAAATCCAAATTTTAACTAATTTGGATTTCAACTTACCAAAATTTAGGATTTGTGTTTGACTATTTGTGACTAAAGACTAGAATTAGAAAACAGAATATTCTTTTGTGAAGAAATTTTGGATAATTTGGTTAACCGAATTAGACAAAGTCAAAACCAAATCCAAACCAAATTATAATTAGGATAATTCGGTTAACCGAAATTTTCAATTCGGTTAGAAAATTCGGTTAACAATCCAAAAAACAAAATCGGTTAATTCGATTTTTGGATAAATCCAAAATATTCAAACTGAATGCTCACCCCTATCGACGAGTGCTTGGGCTGTTGTTGGTCCTGCTGTTGAAAATTGAGAACTTGTCTACTGATGTTTTGTAGAAGTTGTCAATTGTTGGTTTTAGTATTTGGTAGAATGTCTACTGATGGTTTTAAAAAGCAGAGATTGTTGTTAGATACTGCTGTTGAAAATTGAGAAGCTGTCTGCTGATGATTTTGCAGAAACTGTCAACTCTGATTTTAGGTGTTTGATGGAAACCTGCAGATTTTAAAACTTGAGAAACTGTCTACTCTAAAAATTGTTCCACAAACGAACTCAATATGTAAATATAGACCTACTTTATTTTATGATAGAGCAGAAGAAAAAAAAGGATATTGTCTAAAAAAATGTTAGAAACGGTTCACAAACTAATTCACAGACGGATCCAATATGTTATACTAGTATCATTTATCTAAAATAACAGTAACAGTACAATATGTTCAAGTAATTTACTAGTGATGTACTTTCCCCAACTTGCTACTCACTAGCTTGAGTAAGGATTTACCTCGCCAAATCTATGATTCAACCTGGACAATATTCACATTTCCCCAACCCACTAATAACTGGTTGTCTATACAAGAATCATGACTAAAACGCTTAAATCCAAGTGTTTACTGGGTTCCGACGTATCACCACTAGGTGACTAAAAAAACGAGCAGACGACAAACGATTGCACTTCTAAAAAAAGAGTCATATCTCTACTAAAACTGTTGGACCTTACATTACTTACTCAGGATCATATTGCAAGTTACCCCACAACACACAATCAAAATTTTCCCATAAAACCTAGCATGTTATACTTACTCTGTCAAAACCCACTTCTTCCATAAAAGCAATTTAAATTCTTATCCACTAACTGTAATTGTGCAAATGCATGACAAAAGTTACCAAAGCCGTGTGTGAACTAAAGAAAGACAGATTCCTCTTTAGCTAGAAATCAGACTTCAAGCGTCAAAACTATATATGGGGCCGTACTTTGCTAAGATTAAAGAAAATGGTACTGCATTCAAGAAAAATATAGCCACATGTTAAGCTTGTATTGGTTATCTACCTTGGTTGGACCCACCTCACACTCATAGATTTTTTTCTGAAACGCAACAAATGTTGCATTCACATAAAGCTGCACATTAATGTGTTAAACGAGTTGGCCACTCTTCGGGGAAAGTTCTTACACACTTTGTTTTGTCCACTTTTTCCCAACTATTAGTTTTTTGGGTTTATTCTTTTTTTTTTTGATTGGTAACAGCAGTGGGTGAGTTTCGAACCCAGGACCTTTGGTTCAAGGGTATCTCTCCACTCCTTCCACTACCGACCAAGCCGCCAGGGCTTGGTAGTTTTTTGGGTTTATTCGTGAATTCATTAATACTCCCTCCGTCCTGAATTGACTGTCCTGTTTGCTTTATGGCATGTTTTTCCACTTTAATATTAAGCATATAAGATAAAATAATTTTATAAAACTAAATTTTGTAACATATAGTTTATCATGTAAGGAATCATATGCAAAACTTCAATTTTCAAAATTAAATTATCTTATATGTTAAAAATTGGAGTCAAACAACATGTCCAAATAGTAAACAGGACGGTCAATTCAGGACGGAGGGAGTAATTATTAGTTGAAGTTTAAAACAATACTAAAAAATAATAGAAATCATTATAAGAACAACGGGGTCATTAAATTTGTAGTATGATGATATAAACAAAAAATGTGCAAAAGAAAACGCAATTTGCCGGGTTGTAAGGTGGCGATGGGCAGTTTTGGTATTTAACACCTATTTTGTCTTTTTCTACTTTATCTTTTTATAAAACTTTAAAATGTTGTATTTTATTATATATAAGTCCAAATAACATAAATTTTATACCATTGTTCATCATAATTCAAACTCTTCAAAATAAGACTCAACATGAGTATGTTTTGATAAATTTTTTATTTTTTATTTTTTGTATGTACATATGTTTTAAGATTCATTGTGAATCTTAAGTTTACGAAAAGTGAATCAAAGGTTGTTAAAAAGTGAATCAAAGGTTTGTTAAAAAGTGAATCATAGAGTTACTTAAAAGTGAATAAGAGGTTTAAAAAAGTGAATCTCATAAATAGAGATTCTTTAACTAAAGTGATTCTGATTGTTTGACTAGTGTGAATCAAAGATTTTAGAAAAGTGAATCAAAGGTTGTTAAAAAGTAAATCACAAGTTGTTACAAAGTGAATTAGAGTAATAAGAAAAGTGAATCTCGTAAGCATAGATTGTTTAACTAAAGTGATTAAAAGGTTTAAGAAATGTGAATCAGAGGTTTTAATAAAGTGAATCATGGGTTTAAGAAAAGTAAATCAGAGGTTTAGGAAAAGTGATTCTCGTAAATAGAGATTGTTTAACTAAAGTGAATAAGAGATTTAAGAAAAGTGAATCAAAGGTTTTTTAAAGGTGAATAAAAGGTTTAAGAAAAGTGAATATTTTGTTTAATACTAGAAAGTTAATCCTACCACAAACTTATGTGAGAACAGTATGAACCTTTCATTTATTGAAAGTGAATCATTCGTTTAAAAAAAGTAAATCTTATGTTAGGGGTAAGGTAATCTTTTTGGTATTGATTCTACACTTTATATCGTCGTTACAGACTCGACAGGTTTTTAGGGTTTGTGGTTTAGGGTCTAAGCTTTCCTAGGGTGGGTTTTGAAGGTGTGGTTGGGGGGGGGGGGGGGGGGTAGGGTAATCTTTTTGGTATTCGTTCTACACTTTATATTGTCATTACTTATTCGATAAGTTTTTAGGGTTTATGGTTTAGGGTCACTACAAACCATAAAAATGCCTTCGACGTTTTTAAATTTCCTAGGGCGGTATTTAGAGTGTTTGGGGTAAGATTCATTTTGTTAATGAATAAGGTTCATTTTATTATTAAAGGATATTCATTTTACTAATGAATAAGATTCACTTTAAACATACCTAATATATATTCATTCTAAAAATATAAAATTTTAAGTTTACCAAAATATATCCGATGCATCTTGTTTTGAAGAACACGAAAAATGATAAACAATGGTATAATTTTTTTAATTTTTATAGTTTTATTTTATAAATTATAACATTTTAAATAAATACAATTTCTCTCCTACCACATTCAACCTGATCATTCTTTTTTTTTTCTTTCCTTTTACTAGATTTTTTACACATATCAGTTCAGGTGTCATATTATACGAGCATCAGGGTCGAAAATAGATTTTTTTAAAAGGAAAGAAAATAGTTGAAACAATGAAAAGTTTGATAATGGGTGCATATAATATATAATGGGAAAATTTATAATATATCCTTTTTTCTTTCATAATTCACAATATATTTCTGTTGATTTTCGTAATTCAACTTTAAACATAATTAAATGTTGTCCAAAATTGATAAAACTTTACATGGACGATGCTAAAGGGTTATATTTTAATCCAATATCAAATTTGAAGTTTTTTAAGCTCACACGATATTGGACCAAAATATAACACTTTAGTATCATTCATGTAAAGTTTCATCATTTTTGATAACATTTAAACATGTTTAAAATTGAATTATAAAAACTAAAACAGATATATTTTGAATTAGGGAAGGAAAAAAAATGAATATATTGTAAATTTTCCCGTATATAATTGCTTTTCATTGAATTTGAACCGGTATTTCTGACATTGCCATTTCGAAAGCTGAACTTGACGATTAAGCATTGTTTTTCTTTACTCTCTTTTGACGCCAGCTGAATCGCCTTTTTTTTATTCCGTACTTTCCCTGTTTTTTTCAGTGAAACTTGCCTTCTTGACAGCTCTTCTCTTCACCTTATAAATTAATAAGGGAAATATTTATTGATTAATGTAGTTTAGGATAATGTAAAAATAAATTAACTAGTGTTTGCGGTTTAATTCTGCCTCGCTCACTCAGCCACCGAATTCTCACCAAACGAACAATTAACCTCTTTATAAAATGACAAGACAGCCCCTATCAGATTATCACTACTACTCCCTCTGTCCTGAATTGACCGTCCTGTTTGTTTTATGGCACGTTTTTCCACTTCAATATTAAGCATATAAGATAAAATAATTTTATAAAACTAAATTTTGTAACATATAGTTTATCATGTAAGGATTCATATGCAAAACTTAAATATTCAAAATTAATTTATCTTATATGTTAAAAATTGAAGTCAAACGACATGTCCAAATAATAGTACTTGCCTAGAAGCACGACTCTCTTTATAGACTGAAACACAAAACCACCTCCGAGCCGGCACGCTGGACCATTGTCCCAGAAATTTGAAATTCTCGAAGGAAAAGCAGAGCAGCAGTCAGGCTGAGACTCTCTCTGCAAAGTATAGCAGAAGAAAGAAGACGACAAAGAGAGCCAGAAAGAAGACGAACTAGGACGGAGGGAGTATTAACAACCAGCCAACCATTACCGGTCAAAAACTGTCGCCGAGACGTCTCCTTCTTCTCCTCCTCCTTGTTCTCTCAAGAGTCAAGACGACTGACTAGTCTCTCCCTTCCATGTACTCTTCTCTTCTCTTCTCCTGTAACATTCATTTGTTTCCTTCTCCCTAACTTACTAGAGCAAAAACCGCAACCCTGCCTCCTGAAGAGAAGTTAGAATAGCTAGCGCTACTACTGGTCTCTCTCTCTCATCTCTACTCTGGTTCACCAACCAGGCAGTTAATTAACAAGAGCCATGGATTTAATTTCTCTCCAGACTTCAACTCACGTACGATAACAGAGATTTCAAAATCAATTCCATTCAAGATGCGGTCGTCTCATATCTAGCTAATCTCTCACTTACTTTCTCCCTTCCGCATCTACAACCGTCGTCTTCTTCAATCAATGGCCGGCGCTGCGAGATTGAGGATCGTCGACGAAGCGAAAGGAAAAGTAGGGAAGCTGTGCCGCAAGATTGCGCATCCGGTTAAATCAATCATAACGTGGACCGATTTCATCGACAAGGTTAATTCCTTGAGTCAGTTTTTTAATTCCATCTGGCACCGGATGTTTCTCTGCTCATCTTGCACATCCTCCTCGTCATGCTACCGGTTTGTGATTATCTGTAGTAATGATAGCAAACGGACTAGTCAGCCGCGTCGTCGACGACGGCATATCAACGACTGCGATAAGATCCGCGGCGGTTCTGTTGGAGATAATGATACTGATAACTGTTATAGCGGGAGCAACGGTGATGATAATTGTAAGAGTGAAGTTGTGATCATGAGGGCCGGTACTGACTGTTCGACCAGTGGAAGTAGTAGCCAGCAGCAGCAGTACAGACGGTTACGACAGCGGCGGAAACAGAGTTGTTTGCCGGCGGCTGTGGTACAGAAAGAGGAGGAGGAAGAGGAGGTGGTGGTGTTGGAGAGAAGCGATGAGTATAATGATGATGATGAGTCGGATTCGGATCTGGTTCCGCTTAAAATTAGCTGCCTCGGTGATTGCCAGACCGGAAAGACCACTTTCATTGTGAGTTTTTTTTTTCACTAACTCTTTTGTTTTGTGTTGAAAATATAAAAAAATTGTTCAGTTTTATATATTTGTAAAGTGAAATTGTTTGAATGTTTGAAGGTAAAGTATATAGGTGATGAGCAAGAGAAGAAGAGTTTGCAGATGAGAGGGTTGAATTTGATGGATAAAACACTGCGTATAAGTGGTGGAGCGACAATTGCTTTCAGTATATGGGATGTGGGAGGTAAAAAGAAAAGACAGTAACAAAATTAATTCTCTCATTATTAGATTTAAATGTGAGAGCTAGAATAACAATACTGCTGAGCTGAAGGTTTATTAATTACTTGAAATTTAATTAGGGGAAGGTGGGTCGAGTGATCATCTCCCTATCGCTTGCAAGGATGCAGTCGCAATCTTGTTCATGTTCGATCTCACTAGCCGATGTACACTTCAAAAGTAAGCAATGTAACGCCTCTTTTTTTTAAAAAAAAAAACAGATTTTTTTTTTCTAAGGACGATTATTTTTGGATTAATTATTAATGTCGTTCTGTATACTACTTATTATATTGCAGTGTGATTGGATGGTATAATCAAGCAAGGAAGTGGAATAAGACGGCAATTCCGGTGCTGATTGGGACCAAGTTCGACGATTACTCTCGGCTGCCACCAGATTTACAACTGACGATCATTACTCAAGTAAGTAGATTATAGTGATAATTAATGTACCCCATCCTCAATCTCTATACATATCTTAATTAAAATCTTAAGTCAGCTTTATCTTTATCTATCTGTATGGAAATAGACATGGTTAATTATGGCATGCATGTGGTGTGGGGGACTAACGCTCAATAAGTATATGATCGATCAGTCGACCGCACGATTAATTAACCGAAATCTTTTGAATGGCATAAGTGATGAGCGGAAAAAGTGTACTACTCTGTTCTGTTCTGTGTTCAGGCTGCCCACGAGTGGGCAGCTTAATAGTAGTACTGATGGTGAGTGGGTTGGGGTTGGCAAATTAGGTGGTACGTGTGGGTATCATCATTGAACATTGGTGACACCCTTGTTGCGTTGGATAACCGTGTACAAAATGCATCAAGTGTACGAATATTTATTGGTTGGAGGTTGTGGAGGTTTCTATACTCTAATTTCTTTAGGTCTCCCCTATTTGATCTAGTTTTACATTTGTCATAGCTGATGAATCTGTGATGCATAACAAACAAAATAGATGCTTGTGTGCGTGCGTTTGAGTGGATGCAGATATTCCAAATGATAATTTGGTGTTGAGGGACATGCCGAACTTACCCGCTTGATTTATTTAAAAACATCAAAGTGAGTGATTTAGGTTTAGACCACAACTGCAAGTCCTTTATATATATATATAATTCTATGGAATGGTCAAATTAGTACAGAAAGCGGTACAGAAATAAACTGCAAGTCCTTTGTATTTAGGGGAACTAGTTTTTAATGGTCTTGGAGGAACTCTGTTTGTTTAATAATAGTAATAGATGAGATTGTTTTTATGAAAGGAAGTACTAGAAACTAAGAAGCTAGTTTCAAATTAAACTAGCTTGGATCTTGTTTACTGAAAGGTAGCGTTATATGAAGTTTAAAGGTTAGATACATCAATATCAGTAACAAGGAGAGGAATGGTGGTTGAAATTTCGAAAATTAGGAAGGTTATTTTTGTGTTTGGGTTTTGGTCTGATCATGATATAGTTTATGTTTAGTCATCTCCTGCTTATGTGAAACACCATCATTATCTTGGTGTGGGTTGGTTGCGACATACCACCAGATTACAGATATATTCATTTTCTTTTGAAAACATTATGAATGGGTGCAATTTCATGTCATGCCCTTTGGAAAAACATTAATGGGCTGCCTGCTTTTTCAGCTCAGTCTTTTGACCAGACATTAGGACTTTGGTTACGAAGTTATGTTCGTTAGCTCATGGCCGGGCCTATGATTTGATTTTCCTAGGCTGAAAATCAAATTAGTTTGATAGCCCACTTCAACGACTTCACTAACACCATTAATACATGTCTAAATTAATGTCCCCCTGGAAACTTTGCACTTCAGATTGAAAGTGTATATATATAATATAGCCATGCTTGGCGATGTCATTGTCATCCCTGTTTCTTGTACAATTAATAGAATATGTACACTTGAATTGTGGGGTAATGTGTACATTTGTTATTTGAATCTAAACAGGCGAGGGCGTATGCTCGGGCAATGAAGGCAACTCTGTTCTTCTCAAGCGCAACCCATAACATAAACGTGAACAAGATATTCAAGTTCATAATGGCTAGGCTCTTCAACTTGCCCTGGACTCTCCACAAAAACCTAGCCGTTGGAGAGCCCATCATTGATTTCTTCTAACTTCATTGATTTTTAAATGGTTCAGTTGGTCTTACCTGTAAATAGCAAACATTAATGATCTTCTTGATTACCCTCTATATCTTCTCTGTTTTCATTTGTACATAGTAGAAGACTACGTACGTACAGGACAGGACAGTAGTAAAATTCCATGAAGAATGAGCAGAGAGAGATTCATCATTATCCAGATTTGCGGTTAAGGCTGCGTTCGGTATGGTATAAATGTGGTAGTTTTGTGGCTGTTTTGGTCTGGTTGTTTTGTGGTAGTTTTGTTGGTTGTTTTGTGGTAGTTTTGCTGGTTGTTTTGTGCTGGTTATTTTGTGGCTGTTTTGATAAATAGTGTTCGGCAGGTGGCGGTTTCGTCTGGTTGTTTTGAAAACTAGTGTTCGGCAGACGGCGATTTCGTCTGGCTGTTTTGAATAAGTTAGTTTTGTGCAGTGCGTTTACCGTTTTTGGTGTTACAATTAAAAAATTTATATTACATTTTAAAATAATTTTTTGTTAATAAAGTTAAAATATATGTAGATATTCAATTATATCCTTAATTATTATTTTTTATTGACATTTTAGTGACAATTAATTTATAATATGTATACATATTAATTTATAAATAATTTTTTACATATATTAGAAAAAATAAAGAAATAAACCATTGTGTTTAGAGCAAATATATTAGAGTTACATATAAAAAAAATTTTATGGATTATATATTAGTATTTAATATAACATTTCAAATGTATTAATACTTCAGATTATTTTAATTTTTAATGGAATAAATAATATCATTGAATTGAAAAATAATTCTTTCTAATAATAAAATAATTGACTGTAACCGAATGTATATATGTACAGCTATCACTTTTATTTTTTATTATATATTATTTAATTGTGATAAAATATTTATTTTAAACTAAATATAGTTAAAACAATATATTCTATTCAATTAAATATTACTTAATGAAATTCAAAAATATAAATTTAAATTTAATACTGGATATGCCTAGAAATAAAAATAACATATATTAGCATATAAAATCATTTTAAAATATAATTATAAGTATTTGAAAATTTAAATTAATTTATTAAAAATTAATTTTAATATTAATTATATTATTAAAATATTTTCGCCCCTTAATTACAGTTTTCAGTTTTCGGCTCCCCTGTTTACGGTATTCATTATTTTGCAGCATAAATTGTTGGTTGTTTTGTGGTTGTTTTGAAAATGGTATATTGTGGCTGTTTTGAAAATTGTTGTTCGGTGATGGCGGTTTGACATTTTGAGTCAAAAATGCCAAAATAAAAAATGACACATTTATGCCACGTTTAGGCTATGTCCGAACGAAGCCTAACTGATTAACTTTCACCGGGTTGTTGTTTTTTCGCCTTGTTAGATATCCACGATTGATGTAGTACAATTTCACATTAACGAAACGAACAGATATGACCGAATGTGAGGGGGGTCATTTATTTGTTCAGTCCAGGCATTGTCTTTTGAATCCCTATCATTCTTCGCATCAGTCACTAAATAATTTTTGAAATTGACAAGGAAGATATTGCAATTGTTTATATGCAGGGTCCACTAACGTAATTAGTTCTTGCTATTGTTGTTACCTATATTGATATACATATCTTATCGCTTCCCGATTTATATAACATATGGTGGTTCATATAAACAGGATACTGTAATTACTAGTTCAATGTTAAAGCATTTTCCTTCAAAAAGAAATATGAATAGCATTGTGCAAACGATATCACATTCCAAAATTTTAATCACGTTTTCTAATAAGCTCTAGGGAAAACTGAGCATGACATCAAATCCAGAGGTGAATCAGTTTCAATTTCGGAATCTCAGAAGTAGGCCCGTTAAACGAGCCAAATTGGTAGAGACTAGACCTGGCAATTTGGGTCGCTGGGTCGGGTTGATATCAACCCTAACCAACCCATTTCAAATATCATCAACCCATGCCCAAACCCAAAATGGATGGGTCAGAAATCATGACCCTAACCCAACCCGTTTAAAATTCTTCAACCCTAACCCAACCCACCCAACCCATTTTTTAAAGCATACAATAATTTAGACGGATAGGATAGACTTTAATAAAAAAATCCAAAAACATCCAGTGCTAACTAATTAGGATGAAACAAAAGGAAGAGAAGTAATCTTGCTTGATCGACCCAACTTTAAACGAATTTCATGTTATGCAAAAAAAAAAGAATGTAAAAGTACTAACCAATTTCCCATGAATAGAATAACACTCTTTTTCCATAAGTTTATATTTATCATATGAGCATAAAGCTCTACCATTGTTGGGGAGGAATCCTATCTAGATATGCACATGATCCTAGTGCCCTTAATAAAGAGGGAACAAAAATGAAAATCTTCATTATGCATTAGAGAAATATACTAAAGACAGATATTCTAAAGTTAGAAATAATTTATAAATGAGAGCTCAAAGCCTCAAACTATGACTAATAGTTTTAAAAATAATTACACCTGTTTAAAATGATGCTCATGCCTGAGAAAAGTAAAATCACAATCACTTAATCGTTACCAACAGTTGAGAAACTTCTATGCAGCACGCTATCCGTATTGTTGGCTTTAGAATTCACTAAGAGGCCTATAATCAAGATCATACTTACAAAAATACATATCACCTACTTTTGTTCACTATCCTAGAATATCTAAACATGCATATGTTCTCAAGAACAACTATGACAGTAAGAATAAGAAAAAAAAACCTTGGGCAGAGAGAAGAGCGACATAGACATGAACAACGACGTAGAGAAGAAAAATGGATGTGAGTCCACAAGACGAGAGTATTTGAGTTTTCAACATTATGTTAAGGTCTGGTTGGGCCCTTTTGTTTGATATGCAGCTGGTTAGGCCGTTTGTTTAGTTAAAAGTAGTGATATTATTAAAGGGTGATAGTCCAACTGCACTTGGACTTAAGGCTAAGGTATAGTTTTTCATCTGAAATAATATATATATTATTGTGAATTAATTATTAACAATATATTTTCGGGTTTCGGGTTGGGTCATGGGTTATGATCTCTACCCTAACCCAACCCACAAAATTAGCTTATTACCCTAACCCAACCCAAAAAGATGGGTCAATAATCAAGACCCTAACCCGCAAAAATATGGGTTGGTTCGGGTTGGGTTTCGGGTTGGGTCAAAATTGCCAGGTCTATAGAAGACCATAACACTATTTAGGTCCAGTTATGGAGTGGAAGGGTATTGTTCAAATTATGGGGGTTTGGATAGTTTGTTATAATAGTTTTTTGGATTCAGCGGCATGTTTATGAGTTATGTGTTTGTCTGATTTAGTCTTTAGGTGTTTAGGATATTGCGCTCTAGTGTTTAGTGCATCGTCTAGAGCCTGGGTGTTGGATTTGTAACATCATTTCATAACATGGGGGTTGGACTGGGTACTCTTTTTCCTCTTTGGGCTTTTTCCCACTGGATTTTATCTAATAAGGTTTTAATGAGGTCTGTTCTTGCTCACCCGACTGACTTTTGTTAGGTCCCGTGTTTTCCAATAATAAATTGGCGAAAACCTCAATTATCTAAAAAAAACTATTTATGTCCAGTTGAATATGTACTGAGTTGGTTATGAATGTCGCTAAGGTCGGGTAGAGGTGGATTTAGGTCTCATTCTTTTGTCTAGCTGGTTTATATATTATCAACTAGATTCATCAGCTCAGCCTATTCTTTTAAAATCAGTCATCAGTCAATATCAGCTATCAACTAGTAGCTACTTAAACTCAAATTGTCTCACATATTCAGCTGGTTTAACATGTTTGACTAGGTAGACCAGCTCAGCTTATTCTTTCAAAATCAGCCATCAGTCAATATCAGCTAGTATCAGCTGTCAGCTAGTAGCTCATTATATGTTAAAGAATGGGGTCTTAGCCTTTTCAAAATTGTGGTACCTAGGATCGATACAAATATGTACCGAGATATTCAAATTAGGTTCAACTCTAGCTCCAATTGATTTTATGTTAATTGGAAAATTTTAAAAGTAAAACATTTCTAGAATTTTATTTAAAATTGATACATTTTTACATCTTTTGTCAAAAGTATGTATGTATCAAAATTTCATATTGGTTGATCAAACATTAAAACAAGAGGTCTCTCTTTGACGAGAGGGTGTCTCTCTTTGATGGGTGGGTTTCCACCGTTTCCAGTATCTCTTGTTCCTACTTTCATCATCTTCTGCTAGATTTTTCTTCTATCTCTTTTCTTTATCATCTTGAACTCATCTAATTCTAAAAACTCCCCTTGAATGATGGTGGTATGGATCCCTTTATCACGATTTTGTATTTCTCTCTTTTCTTTTCTCTAGCTTCAAGGTTCTTTTTCCTTCTTTACATGCCAATCCTTTTCTCATCTTTCATCAACGAAAGTCATCCTTTTGTCTAATTTAGTAGTCTTGCTTATGATGCAGTTTTCATTTCCAAGTATAATTAGTATTATGGTAGAGTAGTCTTGTTTTGTTCCTTCTAGCCATCGTTGTTCTAGGGGTGATGGATGCAGGTGCTGTTTTGGGTCTCAATGTGCAATCCACTTTAACGTTTCGGTGTTGTTCGCTGAGTGTCACTGGCTCGGAGAAGAGATTGATGTTGATTCCTGTTCGCCACACCCTCTTATCTTCAAGCTGTAGCCGGCCATGTCCTATCCTCTCTACTAACCGCCATGGGTTTCTTTTGGCTCAATAATTCCACCAATTTCAGCATCAAAGCTCTTGACTGAAATGATATGGTTAACATAATAAAGAGAACTTGGTGTTCCATGTTCCATAATTTGTTCCATGTTCCATAATTGATGCATAGCCCACCGCCTACTGTTGTTAGACTCAACTGTCCTCATCATGGAGTGGAAAAATTGGACACAAATCCTAGTTTCAGAAAGCCCTAAATTTTGACCACCAAGTGGAGAGCAGGCTGCTGCTTCTTGTCGCAATTAGACTAGCGATAGCCGAACAGAGAGGAAAAAGTTAGAGATGTTGGTGGAAGAGATTAATTGGTCCAGTGAAGGGATGTTCAACATTGGCCGCTACGAAATCTATGTCCAGTCAATTTTAATCAAAACTCTGGAGTAAGAAGAGGTAGATACACCCTTGCCTTGTAACTGGTTGGATGTCTATAGGTTATGGTGTCTTCGTGGAGAAAGCCATGGAGAGGTAGACATTGCTGGTGGCCTAAACGACTGGATGGTGTGGTTATTGGCTTTGAATTTTTGGCAAGTATGATGGGGCATTTCAGCTTACTTGGTTGGAGGTGGTTCCGGTCGGAAGGAGTTTGAAACAAAGGCAACTTTGAGGAATGAATATTCGCCAAGGAAAGTGAAAGAGTGGATCCCCAATTGTATGAGGTTTGGCTACTCATGCAATTAGCGGGTTTATGAAGATATGGGTCATCTTAGTGCCTTTGTTTTTGTTAAGCCCTATGTTTAGTTATCTTTAAGTTATATCTTTCGTGTTTATGCTAATTGGACTATGTACGTATTTTGGGTTATAGGTGGATCTAGGTATGAATGATGTTGTAATCTATTTTTAATTTGTTAGTTTAATGTTACTAGTTGTTTAGCCTAGATGGTAAGGATGATTTATGGAAGCATGAGAAGCTTCCATGGCCAGGTTATGGGGATTGACCTTTCTTCACATTGCTCATGCAGTTTCCCTTAGGGAAATGGTTGTCTAAAGCAATGGTTCTAGTTCGGTATTGCGCGTAGTCGGGTATGTATATCAACGACACTTATCGTCTTTTGTAACTCTTCCTTACACTTATGGTTAGTTGTTTAGAAAAAAAACCCTTTCATATTGGTTGGGCTGCATACAAGCTCTAGTGGTTTATTAAACAGGTTGGAACTGATTTAAGGAAATATAGTGTAATGAGAAAAAGAGAATGAAAAAGAATTTTCTTTGATTTTTTTGTGTGTTTGTTATGTAGGGGAAAAAAGAATAAATCACTAACCAACGGTCACCGGTTAATAGCCGCCGATCAACGACCACTAATGGTCGGTCATCGGTAAATGACCACTAACCATGGGTTAAAGAGTACTGAAGAAAAGGAATCTCATTCCCTGGTGGGAGGTGAGAAATCAAGTTAGATGGATTTTGGATAATCCTATTCTCTTTCTTTTTCCTGAAAATAAGAAAAAACCATCCAACCAAACGGCAGGAAATAGAACCATTATGATTCCCTTTTCTCATTACCTCAAAACAAACACCCCTTAGTTTTTGATTAGATTAAGGGAGCGTTTGTTTCAGGCCGGGGAAACAGAATTAAATCAGGAAAGGGAATGAGAGGAATGAAAAAGAATTCTCTTTGATTTTCCTGGTCATTTGTTTGAGCTGGGGAAATGAAATAAATAACCAGTCAACAACCGCTGGTCAATGGTCAACGACCACCGGCTGTCGGTCATTAATTGTCGGACAACATTCATCAATAACCGGTTAATGGTCATTAGTCATTGTTCAATGGTCATATGTCGCCGGTCAGAGTATACTGGGAAAGGTAATCAAAATAGAGGGTTTTAGTTAATCTCATTCTCTTTCCCTTACCTGAAAATAGAAAAAACTGGTAAAACAAACAGCTACTAATTACCCCAAACAAACACCCATAATTTTAATAAAGCAAATGAATTAAAGCTTCCGTGTCATTACAGTTTGTTTCAGGAGAATACAATTTATTTTATATTCCATCCGTTCATAAATATTAGTCATCCAGATAGAGATGAGAGTATAAAATTCTACACTCAGTACAGATTTTTATGTATACAAGAGAGATTGAAATGGAATAGAACTACCAGCTGCAATTTTAAAAGCCGCACGAGATGTCTCCTATTCAAAAGAGATGTGCAGTTGATATGGCAAGATGACAAAAAACAAATGAATTATCGTACAGGATAATCCAGAACTTGAAATTGTGGCCAAGCAATTGGACGAGAAGACGACAAAGAAACGACTCCGTTGTTCTATAACATAGAATCCCAGAACTACTATCATCCTCACGGTGATCCATCATTCCTTCTTCCAGGGAATTCAGGCAGACACACCCTTCTCTTCCATTTCTCTATTAATTTTCAGTTCAAAAAATCACCAAAAGCATGGTATTCAGTAGTACCGATACTCCAAATCCGGTACGAATAACATCAAGGATTGAGAGATGGCGATGGTGTTCATTCGACTTCCAGGTTTCAATTTCACATTTATGCATATAAGCAAAATGATGTTCTGTGTTTTTCATACTATCCACCATTATTGAAAAAGCAAATTCACAGCAGAAACAAAAAGTTCACAAAAAGAACCACCACTTCAACATCCCATATCATCTAGGATGGTCCAAGATTAGGTGTTTCTTTCTACTCTTCATTTTCTTTGTTCTTGAACTAATCTTGGATTTTATGATTCCCAAACTTTTATTCTTTCCAGATGACCTACAACTATTAGTACTACTATCGCAGCAAAAAACTATCTACAGAGATAACAATCTACTGAGTTCCCATTCCCCTTATCAACATCCAGTGTCAATCAACCAGTTTCGCTGTTGAATCCATCCACAGTGAGCTCGTAACATCCAAAACGCCGCCGCAATGACTTCATTGCTTCGCCTGCAAGAACGGTAGAGATCAGTTAGCTTTATGAATCAAACTCAGATCGAAGGTCACAAGAAACGAGCAAAGAGTTGCAACAAGGTGCAGAAGCCATAACAGATTATGTGGAAAACAGGGTACGGTAAGCACAATTCTTCTTTGAATGAGTAAATAAGTTACTTTCGGTTGCTGCTATAAACTGACTCTTCAATCGTAACTAACATCCTCAAACCAAAGCATTCCCACATGCACTACTGATCGCTGTATACAACCATCTCAAAATTCATCTGAATATCGAGTTTTTCATTTCAGCATATTAAGCTGTTACAGTTAATATAACCTCCATCATACTAGGACCTCCTTACAGCTAACAATGAAATTGGAGGGATGCAAAACTACCAAGAAGCATATAGATTTTCAAATGGTTAGAGAATCATTATCACTTATTTTTCATTTCCCTTGAACCACCACTGAATGAAATTAACAAGTCTCATGAATTACACGGCTATTAAGTCACTGGAATATGATCTTCACCATAATCCAATGATGGAATCAGTATTGTTAACAAGGGGTCTAATCACCAGTACAATTTTCTAACAAAACCAGAGTAATTCTTTTTTGGAAAAAAAAAATCCCAATTGTCCAATTAGACGTTACCAGACAAACTAGAGAGTCAGGACAAAATTGGAATTCGCATTCAGAAACACATACATGGAGACCAACCAAAAACAGTCAAAAGCCAACAAAATTGCCAGATCACAGGTGAAACAGAAAGAAGAGAGGAAGCTGAGGACACGAACCTGAGAGTATAGGAAGGTTCCAAAAATAGCGATGGCGGCTCCGAGTGCGTTGACTGGCTGGACTGGAGTTCGGAAGATAATGATCGATGAGACAATGACAGAGATACGCTTCATTGTGTTCCCAACACTGAAGGTCAACGGAGAGATCTCATCGAGTGACATGTAAGAGACCTGATTGTACAGGTGGTAGAATACACTCTGGGCAGCCACCCACCTAGCAAGTGCACAAACAACTTCCATCAGATATAGAAAGTATAGGAAATAAAATTACAAGAGATAAAATTATTTTCTTATCTGAATCTAGATATTCAATGATGCTAGTGTAATTTTTAGTTATGCAATCTTATCATTAGAAAGTAGAAGGGGATCTAATGAGCACACAATCTTAAGAAAACTTTTAAATGTTGCCAATACTTATCAAAACAGAAAAAAAGAAGAAAAAAACAAGTCTGTTACATGAAAATAGGTTCCACAGAAGACTACAACAACCCACATGGACTATGTGGACAAAAGCACGTTAGAGGACAGGAAAAGGTTGGTATGTTCTCATGTGATTACCAAACAAAATTGGGCCCAATTTCAGAGATAGCTTTTTGCCAACCAGCTGCCCACATCTGGGGTCCCTCCATGGCAATGGCAAAGGGTGTGAGGATGACCAAAGATAGCATGGACAAGCAGGCGTAGTAATTCATCCCACTAACTGACTTCCCTTTCATCCCTCTCTTTGAAAATATGTTACGGAGCACGAATGCGAGGTTTGATATCATAGCCCCCATGAATCCTGAAAAAAGACATTAAGCCATCAAATCAGAACCCATTTTTACAATTCTAAAAATAAACTATGATACAACATCGTCAAACCTAATATTTCGATACAATCAAGATGATAGTCAACTGTTAGATAGTTAGATAGATGCTTACAGACAGAAAGCCACATGCAAGAGATGAAAACCAACGTGAAGAATCTCTTTTCATTTACCTATCATGTTAAAGTTGAGCTCAGTAACAGCTGCGAGTGAGCAACCACCAATGATCGGAAGAAGAGAGAAATAAACACCAGCAGGGAAGGTCTCGCCCAGCAAGAACCTCGACACCAAAACACTGAAAGCAGGTTCACCACTCTTGATTATGTGGGTAAATGATACAGCAACCTTGGACATGCTGACTGTGGCAGCTACGTGCCCAATGGTATGTGCCACGGCAACCTGGATGGTGAAAAGAAATGCACCAGATGATAAACTGAGAATTAGAAACGAGCAGATTTTCGCGATCCAGCAACAAACGGACCATGTTTCCAAAGGTTTGGTAAACCAAATAAGAAATTCATCCAACTTCGTCAAACTAAAGAAATTTTCCTTTGTTAAGAAAAAACTTTTTCAAAAAATGTGAACTCTGCACTCAATCCCAGCAGGAGACAAAGGTAAAGTACTTACCAAACAACAAACTTCAACCAGAAAAAAAAACAGTGAAATTGCTGACAGATAATCATAGAATTGATCTCAATAGAAGCAGAGGACAAATTCAACTTCTGTTATCAATAGCTTGAGATGGAAAGTAAAATTGGAGGTTGAATAAGATACTCACAGGGAAGAGGGTCTTCCAGAAATCAAAATCAGTGCTGGGGGTCTCAGCGATCCTCGTTGCCCACGAAGCCAACATAATCAAAGACCCAGCCGCAAGGGACAAGGTGGAGGTAAGCCATGGGTACGGGAAAGCATTCAAGACCTTCTTGTTATAAATATTGAACACCACATTCAGCGCCCACCAGGTAGCGAAATAAATTCCAATTTTGGCCTTCTGCGCAGCCTCGCTCTTCTCCGCGGAGGATGGAATGGGTTCTGATCGATCCGCCTCATAGGCCGCGCACTTGATCGCCGGTTTCCTCTCTCTCAACCCACATGTGAGCCCAAAACCCTGGACGGCGGAGATGTGCAGCGGGCTTGAGATTGATATTTGTTGGTAATTTTGGGAAAAGGGTAGGATGAGAGAAGGCGATTGAGAGGTGGGCAGGTAGGACTTTAGCCTCAAGGTATCCGAATTTTGAAGAGTTAGTTTTGGTTGCTTTAGGCTGGTACTGATCATCATCTTGCACCAAATCAAAGATCAAAATCCTCTCTCGTTCTATTTCTTCCTGAGCTGGTAAAAGAAACGAAACCCAGATTGAAGCAGAAAAATAGTGGGTGGGTGGAGTTCGAATAGGTAACCTCTTAGGAGTGACAGAAGATGACGAATTGGAGGAGTTGAGAGGAAAGGGAGGGTCTAGAGATAGTGATCAAAGTCCCAGTTTCCTTTCACACTGAGGCTTGAACCTTGTGACCTCTCTCCCCTATAGTCGATACTGAACAGAACTATCAACTTCTAAAAAACGAAGATCACAAATGCCAAACAGGAAAGTAAAACCCAAGGGAGCTAGAGAAGGTGGTTTTAGGGAAACAGTGGCGGTGTTGGCCGTTCAGTGGTAGAATCAGTCCAGGCTTGCGAAGGTTTTCTCACGGGTTTTTAGAGAAGAAGAGAGGCAGGCGAAGCTTTTTCTGCAAATTTGGCTCTTAGATCCGCCAATGGGACTTTAATGTAAAAGGGCTCTTGAGATACCCCACGCGCACACGGTCCAACAACAACAGCAAGAAGGAGGCCAATTTTGTTGAGTGTTTCGGGGTAGTTGAAATTGTTAAAGCAAAATGAAATATATAGTTTCTTTTTATGAGGGAAAATATATCGGTGGGTGGTTGTATGAAAAATGCCTCATTTTAGTTGTTCTATAGTCGTCGTTTCATTTTAGGTTGAAAAAACAACACGGCTCTTGAAAAAAATTAATTCCTCATTTCTCTAGGTTTAGAATGAGATTATCTAAATTCCTTCAACTTTATTCTCCAAGTGTTTTTAACTTGTGAACGGTTGACCAACAACCAAATCAATGATTCATTTATTAATCTTATCGAAGTTTTGGTTTGACAAAGTTGAAATTTATTGTTATTTCATTTAAATCAGTTTACAGAAATTTGTTAATCAATATCCTTGATCTCTAAAGTTGTTAATCTTAAATTACATGAAGATTTTTGAGGAGGTTTATATCTTGTTGCAACATGTTGTACAAAATCACTACATATGGGCTATGATTGGTTCGAGATGGTTTAGTAGTACAAAAGTAGGGGGTTTTCATACCTGGGAGAAATTTAGTCTAAAAGGCATATGAATTTGTTAATTAAAGTTTCATAAAGGACTTTTTGATTGGGTATGGTTTGGAAAATGGTTCATTAAGGGGATCATGACTTATGTGAAGACATCAACTTATTATGTATTAATAAATGGTAAATTTTGAGGATCATTCAAAGGCAAAAGAGATGAAAATAGGAAGACCCCTTATATCTTATTTGTGTTTTTTTCAAAGAAAAACATAAAAGGATGAAAGAATCTGATCGTGTTATTATCAAAATGATCGATTGAATACTACAGGAGAGAGAAACTTGTATATGACTATACAAGAAGATAACAAACTTCTACAGAATAGAAAGTTCTAGCCTAGCAACTAATAAATGCCAGAAACATCTAGAGAGTAGAGGACTAACAAACTGAAGTACGGACAAAAAATTATTTTATGGCAGAATCAGGAAGCAAACTCGCAACAACTCTCACCAGTTCCAGATTTTGTCGCAGTCTGGAAGAAAATTGCAGAACCGAGGGTGGAATTGACGGTGTGGTTTATGGTATTTGGGAAGATTATCACTCGGGACTTGTTATTTGAGAGGGACCTGGTGTCGCTAGCGCATAACAGGTGCCCCTTTGCGCCAGATCAATGGAAACGATAGAGCATATTATTTTCTTTTGCCAAGAGGCAGCGAAGGTCTGGTGTTTACTGCTGTCCTGGTGGAACATCAGTTTCATGTTCAAAGAATCAGTACCGGAAATCTTCCAGGACTGGATGACTCAACCCATGGAGCACAAGGCAAAGAAAATATGGTGTTCAACCTTATTCTACGGGATGTGGTAGATATGGAAGGAGAGGAATGACAAGGTGTTCAGAGGTGAAGAGTTCTCAGTGATGCGGGTAGTGGGAGGAGCTAAACTAGGAGTGTGGAGGTGGACCAAAATTTGGTGGTCTGAGATGCCTATTCCGGCAGCACGTTTCATGGCAGCAAGATCACTTAAGGAAGACTTGCAGTTCCTCTGATATTATCTAGGGGCTTGTACTCTTTTTCCCTCTAGAGGTTTTCCCACTGGGTTTTTACTTTGGAGGGTTTTAACGAGACAAGCACACCCCATAGAGATAGTACCATTCTGGTATTGTCTAGGACTAACAGGTGGTCGACGGTAGTCCACAGTCACATCCCAGTATAATATTGATGAGAAAGTAGTTTGTATTTCCGTTGATTGGAATGAGAGTTATACTCTGTAGTGCTCTGTTAAGTTTTGTTGCGGCTAGCAAGCTGTAAGTGTGGAGGAAGTATGTAAGTTGTAAGCTGTATGGCACGCATTGTTGTATGGCACGCAATTTTTGAATAATAAAGGACCTAAGTATCGAAAAAAACTAATATACGAAATACTCTCTAACACCACCCCTCAAGAGGAGGTAGTAGATCAACCGCTCTTGGACAATCTTCTTAGGAGAAATTCCCATTCACTGATGAAACTGGCTGGTGCCCCTAATACATCCTCGACCGGTTGTGGACGTCTTTTTATCTTATGTGAATTATTTGATATTTGAGGAAAGTACTTGATAAACTCAAGCTGGAAACTCCTTTTCGATTGAGAATTTACACACAGAAGTTCACTCAATCTCCCTCCTCCCTACCTACGGACTCCGGGACAGTTTAGGACTTTATCCTTAAGTCCTCTGTCCTCTCATGACAGCAGGCCTACAGTTCCTCGACTGATCAGTCTACCAAATACTCACAGTATTCTTTCACCAACCCAATCCTACCTAACTCACCAACTTCCTACTACTTACACACACTTAGTCTTACTCACACTTGCTCTTGTGATCGCTCTTTTCCGTATTTGGCCAAGTTGTGTTACATAAGACATTATACTTCGTATTTATACAAGTAAGTTATGATGGATAACAAACAGCCTACAATCTCCTAGACTCTAGGATTCGTTTGCTTCTTCATCCCAGCAAAGTAGCCACACTCGAATACAGGTTAATATTCAACTTGCTTTGGAACCGTCAAGACATGTGTCGCCCTGTGGTTGGACACGTTAGAGGTGTGTGCTCAGGTGGTCGGTCACCACTTGCACTTTCCACTTGCCTGATCTTGTTTGCCTCATTAATGCTCTCCTAGGCTTTATTTAATGATGCGTAATGAGTGCCTCTTAATAGCCCTGACCTTGTCTTGTTATCTTGTTCATTAATTAGCAAGACTTTGTCGTGAGCTAGTTGCTTGTCTGGATGCATGAGTGTGCATGAGTTTATCGGCACACTTGATGTCTTTTGTCTTTCTACTACGTCTAATGCATGAGAAATATGGTTGTGTAGTATTTGACTTCTTATGTGTACTAGAAGTTCTATCAGAGCTCTCCCAGACAAGGGTCTGACTGGATGTGCACATGTCATGAACGGAGTGCGCTTGCAACCTTGCATACTAAGCCACTCCTCAATCTGTTTATCTGAATTAAAAGCTCAACAAACGTTAGATAAACAACACAGGTTGGCTATCATCAAAACTAAAGGATCTTGACTTAACAACTGAAATTGGGACTTGTAAGTGACTCCAGACAAACTCTTAGTAAGCATGTCAACGAGTTGAAAAGAGTTGGGAATGTGAAGAACTGTGATTAGACCTTGCTGAATTTGTTCACACACAAAGTGACAAACAAGCTCCACATGCTTAGCGTGTTCATTTATGACTAGATTAGTAGTAGTGAAGAAAATAGACCTGTTATCAAATTTCACAAGAATAGGAATCACCTCCTTGATTTATAAATCATGAAGGAGTCGACTAAGCCATGCTAACTCAGAAGTATCCTTTCTCAAAGCTTGGTATTCTGCCTCTAGAGAAGAGAATGAAACACAAGCATGATTCTTGGATTTCCAAGAGATAGCACTACCAAACATGATATAAAAGCTCTCACAAATCTGCGAGGGCATGAAGCCTAATCCGAATTGTATTAAGCAACCAAATCAAATTCTAGTTTTTGTTTGAGGAAAATACCATTCTCATTTGTGCCTTTCACATACCTTAGTACATGAAATGCAGCATTCGTATGATGAGTATATAGTTCCTTCAAAAATTGGCTCATCAAGAGAACGAAAAAGCTAAAACCAGGCCTTGAATTAGAGAGATAGTAGAGTTTGCCAATGAGCTTACTATATTTTTCAGGATCAGCAAATAACTTCCTTCCTGAGGTAAAAAAAATTGATCCAACTTCCAACGGATGAGCTGCTACTCTACAAGAGCTTAAGCCAAAATCCTCTAAATGTTTCTTGCTGTTGCGTGAAAATAATCCCTTGTTCTGTCTGAAAAACTTCATTCTCAAAAATAAATTTAAAGGTCCAAGATCTTTTATTCGAAACTTAGCATCCATAGAGCTTTCTATATCTCATATAGCATATTCTTTGTTACCACGGATGATTAAATCATCTACATAGACTCCATTGTAAACAACAACATCTTTGGTGATCTTGGAGAATATAGAAGAATCATTACCATAACTGATAAAACCTTCAGACAAAAGAATGCTTGTTAGTTTGGCATACCACTACCTAGAGGCCTGCTTCAAGCCGTATAAGGACTTGTAATATCTGCACACTTTGTTGCTTCCTTTGACTTGTAGTCCTTAAGGTAATTTCGTATATATCTCCTCATGTAGTTCACCATGAAGAAATACATTGATAACACCCAATTGATTCAAATACTAGACAAGTTTAACAACAACAAATATCAAAGCTCGAATGGTTGTCATTTTCACAACTAGAGAGAAAGTGTTTGTATAATCTATCACATGCTTTTGAGTGAAACCCCTAACCACCAAGCAAGCTTTGTACCTCTTCAAAGAACCATCATCTCTTAGTGTTACTTTATAAACCCATTTGAAACTTATTGTCTTTTCCCCTTTGGTTAATCAGTGATTTCCCAAGTACTATTCCTCTTCAGAGCTTGGATCTTTTATGTCATAGCCAATGTCCATTATGAACTTTGACTAGCCTGCTTATAACTCCTTGATGCTTCTCTGATTATAGCATTTATAACAGTATTGATTCCAGCAAAGCTTTGAGAATATACATTATGTTTACAAGAGGGTGTGATTTCCGTTAAAGAAAACAAATCCAACCACTCTTATGTCGAGTAGTAGGACTCATCTTGTTGGCAAGTGTGTGAGTAAAGGCATCTTCTCCATTGCACTGTACTAATATTTTACCAACAAATTAATTCTTTAATCGAGTGGACTGCCATTTGACTCTTCCTGATCTTGTCATCCCTTATGGAGCAACATAAATATAAGGTTGGACAGGCTCATTAACAGGTGAATCATGAGTCTGTACATCAGATAGATAATAGATGATTGTTTTCCTCCATAACACCAAAGTTTATGTTTTCTTCTTATGTAACAACATAAGTATTATCGTACCTGAATACATCTCATCATCATCACCATATGTGGGCAAAACAACAAGAAAACTGGGCATGAAAATTTATCAAAATGAACACCTTCCTCTAGGAAAAGAAATTTTGATTCATAGAAAACATCTCTACTATGTATGAATTTCTTGTCACTCAATCTAAGTAACTTATGGTCTTTGCTGACCAGGCTAGGGCCTAAGTACATACACTTGTGTGCTGCTAACAGAGAAATTGTTAGGATAAACTATATACAAAATGAATAAAATAATAAACTAATCCTACAACTCTACTACGGGTAGCAAAATAAAACCCGGTCGGAGTATAGTGTAAATATATTACGACCAGGAGAATCATACCCAAGGGACTTATAGAAAATTTGTCCTAATCCGGGCAAAAGCCTATTCTATATAACAAAGGGGGGAATTGAAAATGTGATCCTAAACTAGATAAATAAATAATAAACTAACTTTGATTTGGGAAGATTATCAATGCAAAAAGGTTCGTATGACCAATGATCAAAGGTGGCAAGTCTCAAAGAGGATTAGGTCTCGCAAAATGCATATGCCGGATGCGATGCCGGATCCTCGCTACCCCACCGCACCGGCATATTCATGGCCTTGAACGTGCCGGATAACTTATACCCCCGGCATGCCATCCGGCATCGTACATTTCGTAAACAACACTTCCAGATTCGGTTCTGACAAAAGGAACTCAATATTCATACTTGCATCGTGCATAGCCAATGCCGCGAATACAACAGAATATGGGAAATAAGATTAACCCTAAAACCTTAAGTCTTGCTCCCGCTGAGGCCAGAAGACAATGTTAAGATTACCAAAATCCTAATCTATCCTATTCTTGTCTTGTGAACATCAAATAGGACTTAAGATAAGAGAATGAATAGCTACTTCATTCTACTTGTAAGAAGATTAGAACTCGGGTTAAGAAACTTGAAAATTCCATAAATGATCATAAGAGTTTTACAAGGAAGTTATCCCCTAACCAAAACCTAACAGGATTCTGCATCACCATCCACAAACTACAAGAAGAGAATACAAAGGGGGAGGGAGATGTTAATAGCCTTAACCCTGACAAGGTCTTCTTCTTCTCTTGCGTGGATGGATCTGCAAACGTTCCTTGGACACCAACACTTGGAATGGGGCGGAAACTGAGATGTGAATGGAGTATAATATGGTGTTTGAAGTGTGCTCAATTGTAGCCTTCCTCGCCTATTTATAGGCATTAATTGTGTCGATGCCGGGCGTCGTGCCGGGTCCCAAATAGCCGGACACGTGTTAAATGCGCCCAACTGTTAACGGTCGAAACCGTCAATTCCGTGCGAAACAGTGCATATGCCGGGTAGGATATACCCGGCATCACACCCGGCATCATCCTTTTCACACCAACGGTCAATAACTGCTACCCCGCTTGGTCAACCGTGGCGACTCTTCACTTATGCCGGATGGAATCTACCCGGCATTAGGTCCGCAATGCCTCTTTTCTGTTCTGTACTTATGCCGTGCAGAAGCTACCCGGCATGGAGTCCGGCTTCAACTGAACTTTTGCCTAGAAAATCATTCCTTGCACAGAAAACTCATAAAAATAAATCTGTACAAATATATACTTTAACACATAATGAGCATAAATGACATAAATATAACTTTATTTAGATGAATATAATACTAAATCTAGTGCGTAAAATATGATAAGTCTGCGGCTTATCATGTGCTCTACCATCGAACTTTCCTTTGTGAGCACCTAATATTAGCTGAATAGGCAAGACAACCAAATGTTTGTATGGACTTGAAATCTGGTTTCTTCCTATATAACATCTCGTAAGGGCTCTTTCATTGTTGAACATAAGTTCAAAATCTATTTATCACAAATATGGCAAACATAACAACTTGTCCCTAAAATTTGAAAGGACACTTGATTAAAAGAAAACTACTCGAGTTGTATCCATCAAATGTTAAGGTTTCCTCTCAATTGTTTGATTCTGTTGGAGGTACAAGGACGTGATCGTTGATGTATTACACCTTGAGAAATAGAGGCATCACCAATCTGTCTACATGCACCAAAGAGCTAGACTTCCGGCACTCCTTACTTCACTATCGTCGTTGCATCATCCCCAACCAGTGTACAAGAGCCTTCCCTGCATCACCAATCACCTGCCTAGTGAACCGGCTTAGAAAATTCCTACCCCCGCCATCAGCACCTTTCACTGACCAGAAAATTCAGGAAGAAAGCCTCCACACCATCACAAGGCAACTTGATGAGGTTGCATCAACGGACTTCCCAGATGCACGTCTTTTGCAATCGCCAGAGCGAAGGCTTGATGAGGGAAGTTATTGAACCCGCTCCGTAGCTCAAAACCACTTTGGGAGATCAGATATATCAACCGAGAGAAGTTTTCTCCATGAACCACCAAACGCTGAAGGAAACACCAATCCATTCACCGTCGTTGACGAGGCAGATTTGAACGAAGATAGGATCGACACTCCACCCACCGCCATTGTCAAAGACAACCTAAGTGAAGAGATAATCGACACTCATATTCCTGGAGAGCGTCGATTCCATTCATTCTCCCTTCCACAGTTGAAGTGACGACGAGAGCGACTGTTGAGAATCACAAGTTGTTGAAGCCAACCGACCTAGTTGTCTGAGATGAAATGTTGCTAATCAATTTGATGTTTGAACTGCAATATCCTAAACTTGGGGAATAATTAAAGCTCCTAAAGTTGCTCCAATTGGCAAAATCACCTAGGGTCAAATAGGTTGACCATAAACCTAGAAGGAGCACCGTCACGGTTAGCTTAACCAGGCTACATCCATTTGCTAAGAGGAGGAAGCCGCGTATATTCTAACACCTATAAAGTGATTTATTGAATTATAAAAGAACCCTGGAAAGTAAAACCGATAAAAATGTTCAAAAATCCATCATAAGGAAACTGCGGAACTAGACCCTTCGATGGGAAGGGAAGAGAGCTTCTCTCTCTATATCTTTTGCATCATCGTTTGCTTGTTGGCTAGCATATGGTCTTTTAAACATGTAATCCTGTATCATTAATCTATGTCTTATTTCAAAAAAAGTGAACAAAGTGTGTAGCACTTCTGGTGAATATACATGCATGCACTCACTTTTTTTATCTTATGTAATACATTAATTAAGGGCCCGTTGATAATGGTAAATCACAAGATTTCCACAATTCGCCAGAGTAAAGGCTTGACTTTGTTGGGGTTGTTGAGCTACGAAAGTGGTAGATTAATATCAAATTGGACATTTAACATAACGTAGGTAAAACATGCGTTCTGAAAAAAGATTGGAATCGCAAGGGTGAGACGCTGGTACCGAATTTGGAGATTACATTTTTAACCCTGTATAACGACAAAACTAAGCTGTCTTCTACCTCCCATCTTCTGCACCAACTCACCGTTCTTCGATTGTGAACCCTACTCTGAGTATCATTACTGGTACCAAATTTGGCATTCATTGTGCACCATAACCAGCTTCATATTTTTATAGTTGACACTGGCATCCATAGCCAGACTAAATGTAAATTGTAATTTTCAAATTGATTCAGTTGCTCTATAAATGAAGATAGCGGTCATAGCCAAAATACATTCATACGTACTACAAAGGTCTACCGAGTTACATAATTTGTGGAAATTTCATCGATATTAAAGATCTCAATATATACTACAATAATTTGCTTCATTCAGCCATACCCGGACTACAGTCGATGACATTAGATGGAACTTACACTCCTTGATGAAGGCATGTCTGTCGTTGATTGTTAGAAAGTAAAGATGGAGTACAAGAAGTTGTTGTAATGACTTTGTGGTGATGAATAGGGGGAAGAAGAACACCAGTTGTAAATGTAATTCACACAATTTTTCATTTCCCAGTCACCTGTTTTTATAGTGGTCATTGGGGGTTGTAATGTGTTTAAGCAGCTTAATCACCTCCTCCCAAAATCGTTAGTAAAAAACAAATCAAATCCCTAATACACATTAATCCCACATTTGGTGTAGACATTAATCCCACCGGTATTTACAAACACCATCATTGAACGCTATCTAAAGGATTACAGGAAAAGAAAAGTGTTATAAACTTTAAAGTCTTATAATCTGAATATATTAGAATTTGTCAAAATGACTCAGAAAAAAGAATAGAAGGGTGTAAATTAAAAAAAAGGAAAGAAAAGAATAAGAGGGAGTATATAAAATGTTCAAATTTGATTTTGACCCTCACCGTTTACCATAATATTTACCTCTTCGAGTGGCATTGTACCGATAAGTGTATTATCACCATCGCTTTAGTTATAAAAAAGCGTACCACCTATGCTTCAAACACGGTGGTATGTACATAACATATTTTTTTAAAGAGAAAAGAGTAGTCATTAAGAAACAAGTTTCAGTACAATTTCAGGAATGATCTCCGGAGTCCATGAACCCGTGAGTTGCATACACTGGCTGGTTAGCTAAACTATGCGCTGAAAATTGTGTCATCCCTAGAGATATAGAACCATGAAACGTCATAAACCTTCCTAAATCTTCCATGATTCTATCCAATATTGCTGTGTGTGTTGTAGTGGTTTGTAGCAGAGAAGAAGTACCACCCGTTTACAAAATATTGTATTACTGATTTACAATCAGATAACACTTTGAGAATGGTATTCCTGAGGCGCATGCCCCATGCAACACCGACTCGATTGCCATGGCCTCCGCATCAGCAATGATAACGTATCCTTGAAATGAAAACACTTCCTACCGAAAGAAGTTGAGCCTGTGAGTGCGCCACCCAAGCCGTGCCCACCCTTCGGTGAGAGTCTATGCTAGCATCAGTGGAAAACTCTGGCACCAAGGGATGTTGGGTTCGGTGTGTTGTTGCAGGACTTGTGCTCCAAAGTGGTGAGTGGACATAGAGAGCTGGAGAAAACTATCAGCTTGACACCACCATTGATCTAAACGATGCACATGACCGTGTGTAGCTTGGCAACGTGTGAACCATAGTTTCCATAGAAGCAAAGATACATTGCCCCCTTTGTTTTGGGCTGCTCCAATATGAACTGAAATAGCCAATGTTGTAAACCGTGGTCAGTGTGAATGCCACCGGGCAATTGAAATCCAAACTCAGACTAGAGAGGCTTAACACTCGGACAGCTGTAGAAGGCATGCAACATTGTTTCGTTTGAGCTACAGGAAAACACCCCTGTTGGCATATCAATCTTAATTCTGTCTTTGATAACAGTTTTGCAAGCAATCTTAGCAATAATAAACTTCCATGCAAATATCTTAATTCGCGTTGGGATGTCAAGGCCCCATATTGTTTGAAAACTTTGGCATTGGACACATGTTGTCAAGTAGAAGGAGTTAAGGCATTCTTCATAGTCAGTGCGGCTATGTACACAGATGAACTGTATATTCGCCGGCTTTTGTGAGTCCCCAATACCAGTAGTCAACGGAATGCAACATAGTCGACGCTGGGGCAGCTAAAGGTATGTCAAGAACATGTGCAATATCAGACTCGTCACACCACTGTTGCAACAAATTAGTATTCCATCTGTAATCTGATGTGATAAGAGTCACAACTGGAGGAGCATTGATAAACAAGAGGTGGAAGTCGCCAAGGAAAGAGCTTCCCTTCTTGCTTGGAATTGAGCCAGCGGTCCGTAATCTTAGTATCTCTTCCATTTACAATTGCCCGTCTACCTCCATACTCTACTATGTCACGCACACTAAGAAGGGCCCTCCATATCGGACTCGGTGCATAGTCCGGCTGTACTGCCAAACAACTAGATCCCGCACATATTTTGCATGATAAAATCTTGAGACTAAAGTGTGGGGTTCAGTAAGGATACGCCAAAAATGCTTTGCTAAGAGTTCTCTATTAAAATATGCAGATTTCGAAAATCCATGCCCCCAAAACCACGATCTTGGCATAATGTGGACCATTTTGTCCAGTGAATAGCTGTTGATTGTGCCTTACCTCCCCACCAAAATTATTAATCATCTGTTGTATCTTCTTAAGGAGTGAGCGTGGAAGAAGGATAATGGACATAGCATACGAGGGAATTGCTTGAAGAATAACCCTAAACAGTGATGTTCTACCAGCTTGGGAAACTTGTTTGGACCAGCTTTGTATGCGCTTTGCAACTCTATCCCTTATATAGTTGAAGACTAAGCACTTTTTATTACCAATATCACATGGGAAGCCAAGATATAATCCCAGATCCGTTGTCTGATGTGCATGAAGTTTTGCAGCTACTGTCTCTTTCAAAGAGTGCTGTAAGCCAGAGGAAAACATTATTGCTGATTTGTTGGTATTGATACATTGGTCCAAGGCTGTGTTTTGAAGTCCTCCAAAATGGAAGCCAGAGCCTACATTTAGAGACAGTTGCCTCCCCAAATATTACATATCATCAGCAAAAAGCAAGTTGGATATTGGTGTGTCAAGGCCAGGGATGTAGAAAGCTCGATAAAAACCAACATCAGTGGCAAGTTTGAGAGCTGACGATAAGGCCTCCATACATATAATAAACAAGATGGGTGATAGTGGATCTCCCTGTCGAAGACCACGCTTGGGCTCAAAATAATGGCCTGGGTAACCGTTTATGAGGACAGTAGTGCGGACTGTACTTATGCATTGTCGAACTAGTGATATCCATGAGGTGTGAAAGCCCATGCTAGTAAGAACATCCAAAACAAACTCCATTCTAATTGGTCAAAAACCTTCGACATATCTACTTTGTAAGTGAAATGACCCTTGGTCTTAGCTCATGATCTACGCATGGAATGTAGAATCTCATGTGACAACATAATTGATCAGAAATTAATCTGTTATGAATAAATGCTGCTTGGTTGTTGAAATAACACAAGGGAGAGCATCAGCAATCCTGTTGACAAGTACCTTGGAGATTACCCGATATATAATATTACACAAGGATTGGTCTGAAGTTGGTAATTGATTCAACCCTAGGTGACTTGGGTATAAGAACAATATGGGTGTCATTCAAAGTTGGGGGCATCAAGTTGGTATTGAGAAATGATAAACAAGTTTGCAAGAAATCCTCACTGATAAGGGGCCAGAAAGTACGAAGGAAAGTGCCATTAATTCCATCAGGCCCCGGAGCCTTTCCTGGATTCATTTGGTTGTAGGCCTTAATTACCTCCTCTCTAGTGTAAGGTTGCCCATAGCCCGGTGAAGATTTAGTGGGACTCTGTTAGCTATGCATGCCAGAAGATGAGGATCCTGCTGCGGTTGTGATGAAGCAAACAAAGTTTGGAAATGTTGCGTGCAACCTGCTCAATTCCTACCCAAGATGATTGCGGTGCCGGAGTATCCAAAGATAAAGTGCTAATATTATTCTACCTGGTACGCATTCTACATCTTGCATAAAAGAAAGCCGAGTTACGATCCCCCGAAGACAGCCATTGTTGTCTAGAACGCTGTTGTAGTCTTACTTCTTCCTTCAACCAGATAGAATCGTAAATAGAGTTTAGATCATTTCATCGATCAATATTGCTTTGGATGATACATCAGAGGCAATACAATCAATTTTCTGACGAGTTTGATGAAGTAATTTTTCTCTACCCAGATTTGTCTCCTTGCCCACACTCTAAGCTGCTATCCACACTTCCTTACCTTTTGACAGTAATCGAGAGCTGAAGAATTCCATACTGTTTGAACCAGAATCTTGCACTGGGGATGATGTGCCCAACAATTTTTGAACCTAAATGGCTTTGGGCCACGACGATGTGTGGGATGTAGTACCAACTAAATTGGTTATGATCGGAGTGGCCCCAAGATAAGTGAAAATTTGTTGCCATTGGAAACTGGGATAACCATGAGCTGTTACAAATGAAACGATCCAAACGACTTCGAGTATTGCGATTGTCTCTGCTCTTATTTGTGAAAGTGAATTTTGAACCCTGAAACCCAAATCTTGGAGGTCACAGTCTAGTAAGCA